>JAUUDY010343958.1:0-11586 GCA_032361765.1 Panulirus inflatus
TACGCTCTCCTTCGCCCTACAGGCAGCGGCCTACGTCTGTCATTTTCCCGTATCAGCCGAGAATTCCTCTCACTCATTTATTGCACAAAATATCCAAAAAAGGAGATCCTTTTGGTGAGTGCTCCTCTCCACGGTGAACTGAAGGACTGGTACTTCTTGCATGACCTCTCTTGGCTCTTTGATGCTCTGACTGTCTGCTGTGCACACGAGGATATATCGTCGACGTGCCGTTACTTAATGTTGGGTTTTGACTACATGATGTTTGGTCTGGTACCACGCTCCCGACGTGAGATCTGATTGCGTGCTTGAGCAGGATACTTAAAGCCAAATAGAAAAAGACCTCATTGAGGCACCATCCACTTGCGAATGTATCTTACCCTCACTTGTGTAGAATGGTGTTTTATTTGTACAAGTAATCGTTTAGTAGTCATGTCATGATCCTCTTATTAAGTACATTTATTTTCAAACCAAAAGTGGCTCTCTTTGGGCACCGGTTACCCCCACACAGAGACATACCTGTAGTTTGTGTTTAATGTATAATGCACGTCCGTTGTCCTCAGCGACCAGATGCTAACTTCTGGTTAATCTGATAACATCACTTTATTATTTCAAGTTGCTCTCCTAAATAGATTTGCTGTATATGGCTATAGTTTATTCTGTCGAGTTCTTCCCTGCGTGTCGTAAGAGGTGACTAAAATGGGAGGGAGCGGGGGGGTGGAAATCCTTCCCTCCAGTTTTGACTTTTCCAAAAGAAGGAACAGAGAAGGGGCCAAGTGAGGATTTTCCCTCTTAGGCTTAGTCCTGTGTTCTTAACGCTACCTTGCTAATGCGGAAAATAGTGAATGTGTGTGAAAGAAAATATTTAATTTTTCTTTTTATACGTATTCGCCATTCCCGCATAAATGAGTTAGTGTTAGGAACAGAGGACTGAGCTTTAGAAGGAATATCCTCACTTGGCCCCCTTCTCTATTCCCCTTATTGGAAAAGTAAAAAATGTGAGCGGAGGATTTATCTTATAGGCATATTGACAGTGTCAGTGAGTGGTGTGGTTGTAAGTGCAGTCCAGTTACGATGACAGACCAGGATGTGCTGAAGTGGTTCAGGCATATGTGTGGAATGAGTGGAAAAAGTATTACAAGAGGTTATGTGTGTGTGAAATGTAGAGAGCAAGTGAGGGTGGGATTAGCTACCAAGCCTGAATTAGAGAGCTAGGGCAAGTAACGAATGAACAGTGGCCTCAGCAAGTATCCTGTCTCTAGCTTCATGTATAACATGCCAAAACCAAACCCACAAATCACTCCATGGTTTATGTACTTCATCTGCCCTTGTTTCGTCCATTGGCAGCATGGCCTCTCATATGACATCGAACTAGTTTATTCAACCAGTGCATGCATCTAACCATCCTTAATGTTCAGGTACCAGTTACCCAGAGCTGCCTTTACACATCCCTTCATCTTCATGGTCTTCCCCTTCCTCATTCTCCCTCCATTTTTTGTGCACATTCTCTAGTATCTGTCTTCACTCATCCTTTTTATATGCCCTCACCTTACTAAGTTTGTGTCCATAATAGATGAGTAACAGCCTCATTTGCACACACCCTTTCTTTAGCTTTCATGTTTACCATTATCTACTGAAACAGGAGCCTGCCATCCACAGTCATGCCCCACAGATTATTCCATGTTTAACCCAGACTGTTTCAATTTCATGTCGTTTCAGTATATAATGATAATAATTATAGTGATATGAATATTTTTATATACTTGTTTGCCATTTCTTGCAGTAACAAGGTAGCGCCAGGAACAGAAAAAGATATGGCTTCATTCACCTTATGAGATTCAGTGAAACCATATTATGGTGACATTTTGTTTTCATACTTGATCACCTTTTCCTGCATTAGCAAGAAAGGACCAGGAATAGACAAAGAAAAACCATATTCATTCACAATCAAATTTTCACTGTCATATGCAGTGCACTGAAACCACAGCCTCTTATCCAAAACCAATCCCACAGACCTTTCCGTGGTTTCCCTTGGCCGTTTCACATGCCCTGGTTCAGTCCATCGACATCATGTTCATCCCTGTATATCACATCGTTCCAATTCACTTTATCGTGCATGCTTTCACCCTCTAGCATGTTCAGGCCTCGATCACTTAAATTGTTTTTGATTTCATCCTTTCATCTTCAGTTTGGTCTCTCCGTTCTCCATGTCTCCTCCACATCTAGCACATGTATTCTCTTAGAATAGTCATGGTAAAAATATTTCTATTTTCCTTATATTTGTTTGCAGTTTCCTGCATTACCTAGGTCATGCCAGGAACAGATGAAGAAAGAGCCTCATTCACTCACATGCATTCTCTAGCTGTTATTTGTAATCTTTCAAAACAACAGCCCCTTCATCCAAGTAATAATAACAATGATAGTGATAAGCACACACCCATTCTCCAGGTTTTGGTTTCTCTTGTGCATGCTTCAAAAACACTGGGTGGGTTTCACACACAGTGAACACCTGCAGTATTGAGTGGGGAAGTGCAGGCCACTCTATCATCTCATCACTTAGCCCCCTCACCCCCATCACTAAGACCGACATCCTCATGTAACCCTCATCATACCACCCTCCTTTCACGTAGCTACGCATCCCATGCCCATAGTCCCGCATTGCTAGTCCACAGTCCCACACCCCTATCAGTATACTTCCCACCCTCACCATCTGGCCCCACTCCCATTTACCCAACACCATGTAGACCCACACCTCATTGCCTGGCTCCACATTTCTGCTCCCTGGCACCACACCCTCATCATTTAGTCCCACGTTACCATCATCACCACCCACTCACTGTAACTTATCATCTCACCCATCACCTAGCCTTAAAAATCTTCATCAGCTAGCCCAACACCCCATCATCTTGTACTGTACTCCATCACCTAGTCACATGCCCCATCCTATAGTTCCACATCCCCTCATCTTACTCAAGGCCCTCTTTACTTGGCACTATACCCTATCTCCTAGTATCTAGTATCTTTTTTGTGGGTGATTGACACTTTTTCCCTGTTTAATATGATATTTTTATGATTTTTCATGCCAGATACAAAAAAGTTCATCTTTTATTGTGGAAATTGTGATACGAGAAGTTAGAATATTTTTGTTTTTGGATGGATAATTGACACTTTTAGGAACCAGTCTGAAGATTAATTTTGCACTAAAAGGGTTAATTCTTGTTTTCTTGTTTTTTAATGCATTATATCAGCAAAACAAGCTTATAAATATGTTCCGTGGTTTACTCTTACAAAGATACTTTTTTTTTCTGAAAATTAAAATATTCTTTTTGAGGAAAACTCAATCTCACTCATACATATAGGGTTGATCTTTGATCATAGTTGAATTAAATAACCAGGACTGCAGGGAACACTTCATACAATTGGTGAGTGAAAAAAAAAAAAAAAAACTCACCTTTTCCGTACTGACCTAGGATCCCCATCAGTGGAGCTCCCGCAGCACTCAGGAAGTCAGCTCCATTGTCCTAGCAAGACCCTCTTTATTAATAAGTATGATGTGTGTCTTTCTTTGCAAGGTGAGCACCGGACAGTTGAGTAGCAAGTCATGTTTTCCGTGTGGAATTTGTATCCCTCAGACCCCCCTAGTTCTCTATCCTTGACTGACAATTATATCCCATCAGTAAGTATTTCTTTGCTCATTCTTTCTATGTGTCTGAATCATTTTAGTACACCCTTGTTAGCTCACAATCAGTTAGCACTGGGTATTACACCTTCCTCATTGACTGTCATTTCTTAGATGTTCAACTCACTGCAGTCTAATTGTCCTCATGCATTTCTTTTTCTGACACATCAGCCCTCCTCCATTCTTTTGATTCAAGGCCCTTGATGTCAATATCCATTAAGGACTGTTCGGACCTCTCATTTCATACTCTCCTTAATGCACATAGTACCTCACCTCATCCCCCATGTTTCCATCCTCTGCCATGGTTAGTATACAGAAGCGTATGTGTATGGTAGATGTTACCGGACCTTGCCTTCATGAGGTTACACCACAATTGAAAAGTTACCTTTAGTGAGGCTCTATCATTGGAAGTACAGTCTTGTTAAAGGACTTCTTACTCAAAGGCATGCACATTCTCTTGCTGCTGGAAGTAGCACAGCCTTGGCTGCGGGAACCTTTAAAAGGAGGTCCTTGGGTAATTATAAGTGAATGAATAGATCTGAGTGTATAGTACGTAATACAAAGAGCAATTCAGTGTCACAAAATTCTTCATGCCCTAGGTGCATTTTTCTTACAGAAAATTTGAACCATTATGCCTCAATTGTCCTTTGCTCACCATACAAATGCTTGCACTCAACATCAGCACACTTTTTGACCCATGATCCTGCCTAGTTATTGTGGCCGTCTTCCTGAGCACTGCTGGAGCATCCATAGAAGGGGATCCTGAGGTGGGAAGAAAAAGTTCCGGTATATTACTATTATCGCTATTCCTCTCTTGTACTTATTTACCATTTCCTGCAGGAGCGAGTTATTGCCTGCAACAGGTGAAGAAATTGTCTCATTCACTCACGTCCACACTCTAGATGTCATGTATAATGCACTAAAGCTAGAGCTCCCTGTCCACAGTCAGGCTCCGCTGACCTATCCATGGTTTCCCAGACAGCACATTGCATATGACCCTGATGTACAAAGGCTGTTTGTGAAATTTTGTTGACATAACCAGAAAGAAACATTCCTCTGGCTAAAAAAGAAGTGCAGTTTCAAATGTGTGCAAAGTTTTCACCAAATTTCGGTTGAAAAAATTTTCAGTTGAAAACTCCCTTAAATCCCTCCCAGAATGAATGAGAAATACATTATTATAACCCTTCCAGAAACAATGATAGGCGCTCATCATGGGGAAAACAAAAACTATCATCTTTGAGGTAAAACAGGATGTGTTAATGCAATATGATGATGTATAGTCTTATCGATGTAACTGAAGTGCTTGATTTGTTTTATTCATAGATAGACATTATGTATGCTAATCTTAATAACATTTACAATGTAATTTGTGTCCATGTGGAATTAATCTTTAAATTGGTGTCAAGTGACTTTCATTACATTTTGGAAATTTTCTGTCTTGTAGGTATGTATCTCATTTTATTATGGGTATTGATTTACAGAATTTTTTCAGGAGCATATCCTTTTTCAAATTGAGGAATGAATTTAGCCCCAGGACCTGTTTTATAATGGGGCTTGTGAAGGACTTAGGAGCCAAGCCATATCCAATGGCTTGGACTGTACGTGAAGAGATGTGGTGAGTTGGAGTTAATGGTGTCAGTGCAGGGCATTTGTGGAGAGAATGATGGTAGTTTTTTGTATAGAAGTTGCATTTTGGGATGAGATGGATCCTGCAATTTATTGAATCATTGCTCATAATGCTGAGTTGGATGCTGTACATGGAGCAGACACATATCTTCCTAGTCTTTTGTGACTTCTATTCCATCTGCCTGAATCATTTAAATACACCCTGGTTATCTTTAGGTTTGAATGATGCTCTCATTTCCTACTTGATTTATCCATTTCACACCACATATCATTTCCACCATATCCACCCTCTTCATTTTTGTTATATTCAAGACCTAAGGCCAACGTTTGTATATAATTGAGAGGATTATTTTACCTTCAAACTTGCTTATCTTTGCCCTTACAGACACTTACCTTTCCTGTCTTACTTTCTGTGGGGCCCCCAGGGCAGTCACCCACTTGTCTACCGTGTGTCCACATGGTTTCATCCATTGCTACACCCACAGCAAAGTACACGTATACCATCCTGTCTCTTTCCTAGCTGTACTTCAATACCTTACTTTTATTCACATTATCTCTCTCCTTTCAGACTTTCCCAAAACTCCAGCACCTGACAGCTTTAGAAGTCTGCCACCAGAGCTGTTTCGTATGTACACATTATCTGACTCCCCTCCTATGCCCACAACTGCTCCCCCAACTTATTGTATACCTTTTCCTCGCCCAAGTTCCTCTCCTTTACCATCCACACCACCCAGTCCATAAACAGAGTAAACAGCCATAGTGATTCGTACACCCTTGATGTAGACCACCATCATCTGGAACCACCCATCCTTCTCTCTTTGCACTTGCATGCATGCCTTACTTTTTCATCAAAAAATCCTCACTGCATTTAGTTGCCATCTTCCCATTTCCTGTTATAACATTCATATCATTACCTTTCTTTAACTCCTGAAATGCCACATACAAATCCCTTGCTTTCATCAAAGAAAATGCCTATTCTACAATTCCTTTAGTATTCTTGAAGCCTTATATCTCCTCCCCAGTCAGGGCCTCTCCACCTGAGTGAGCAATTTGGCAATCTGATTCAAGGGACCTAATCCTGGTGTTCGAGAATCCTAATGCCAGGATGTATTATGTTTTGAATGGATGTATGATTGCAGGACATATGTTCCCTGGTGTGATTGCATGGGGGCAAACTTGAGTTGCGTGCTGAAAGGAATGCTGATCATGATACAAGCGTTGGTAGAAGTTGCTCTCATACATATAAGTAGGTGAGTGTGATTAGGAGTCATTAGGCATAATTGTATTATGTGCTGATTGACAGGCATGCAAAGGAGAGGTTGTTGGATGTGAATGTGCTGACAGGGGCAGAAGGTGGAATGTTGGATCATTGCTTGATAGAAGCAAGAGTGTGTTGTTGAGGGTTTAGAAAGAGGAAACAACATAAAGACAGTTGTGAAAGTGGGTTTGTTGGGAAAAGTGGGCTGAGGCATTAAGGGAGATTGGATGAAGAATGGTATAGGATAAGAGTACCTGGATTCATATGTTTCTGTGTTTGATATTAATGCATATCAAATTTTAATTTCGTCTGAAATAATGACTCCTTTTTCAGGTATTTTCTGTCGTAGATAGACTTGGAGTTATATCTTAATGTATTACATAGGAATGTGTATCATTAAATGTATTAAATTTCATGTAATGGAATGTTCACTGGATTTTTGAAAATGCTTTCTGCTCAGTTTCAGATTTTGGAATGTATGGAAATGCATACATTTATATGAGATGTATTGATCTTTTTTTCCATGCTTTCTCATACATGAAATTATCAAAACTAATGAATCAAATTTCATTTATCAACTCGTATTCCTTTCTTACTCTTCTATTTTTTTTATTTTAGATGATTATCCCCTTCTGATAATAATTTCTTTTATTGAGTAGAATATCAGAAATCAAAGGAGTTGCAGGAAATCTAAGAAGAGACTCATGATAAAGCTTTCACATAGAATTTTATATATTGTGTAACATGATTTTGATGCCTTGCTTAACCCTTACGTGGTGATACTGGCAACGTAAGTCCATATCTGTGTTTGAAAAAAATTTGACATTCGTTTGCCTTTAAGTATGACAGATCAGCATACAAAGGTATGACAGAATATTCATAATATTTTAAACACCTTTGTGCTGGCCTGGTCCAATGCAGAATGGGGGGGTAGAGGGTGATGTGGTTGACTTGTCTGACAGCCCCTAATAAGAGAAGACATGGAGACATTGTATCTTTCATTCTTTTAAACATTCTTACACACTCAGAGCATACTTCATTCTCAAGCACAGTGTTAGTGGTGAATCACATGATTCAAATGAATTTTTATGCTACCTACACAAAAACTACACTAAAAATGTACACGAGGAAGCAGAGAGGCTGGCACATGTGTGAAAGATATTGGGAGGTTATTATTTGTTCTTTCACATGACCTTAACTTTACAGTCCTCTCTTATTTCACACACTTACAATATTGTTGGCGAATAACTTGAATGTAATTAGAAATATTACAGAATGTATACTTAGAATGAGTGTGAGCATAAAATAGTGGATTGTAACATGAAAAGGATATTGGAGGTATTGTTTATTTGCATATATTCAAGTGGATGTATGTTTATTGTTTTGTACTCTGTGTCTCATCCCTTACTGGTTTGTATTTTGGCTCTGTACAATAAAGGTGACCAAAAGCTCTCCATCCCCCAGGTACTATCTCCCACTTGAGCAAAGACTTGTTGGGCAGTTGGTGAGGCTATGTGTGCTAGTCTCACTTTCCTTCATAAATGCTGCTTTTTATCATTTAGGTCATTCAACAACCTCGGTTCTGCATACACACAACTAGTAGGTCAGTGGTCACGCACTCATAATGGTAATCGCAGGCATATTAAGGAGAATGGAATTTTCCAGTGCCTTTCAGGCAAAGATAGGGACCTCTATTGGCTTGTAATGGTAGTGTCAGGTCCATATTTAAACTGAGATGGAGCTAAACCATCATATGTCAACAACCACCACCCCTGTGAGATCCTTAGGTAACGATCACCATCACTTAAGGGTGAATAGACATGAGCGTTTTCATTGTTGGATATGCATGTTTTTTACTTTTGTATATTTGTGTGTATGTGTATGTGTGTGCTCATAGATTCATCATATTTCATGTTTTTTATTTTTATTTTAGTAGAATTCTTTTTGTGAGATGTGGCACATACAGTATTTATGTGACTGCACCTGGAAGCTGTAAGTTTTCAGTTTAGAAAAGTTACTCTTATTATGTTACTCGTAATGGGAGATGAGCCCCTAAATTGATTTGAACTCCTCTAATTTTTTGTTGATATATAAATAACTGTTTGAGATGAAGACAAAGGAGCTTAGTTTTCCACTCATGTGTATATTGTCTTCCTTCCCACACAGTATTCATACATTGAATTTTTTTAATGCTATGGTTTGCGGATTTCTCTGGTTTCATTAAACGTGTCGCATTAGATTATTTATATCAGTATACATATCATGTTTGCCTTGTCCCTCTGTCACACCTGGGTGGCACATAATAGGGTCATCCACATATATTTTAGTTGTATGTCGTTTCCACTCCTTCAGGTGTGGAGTATTTAACAGTGACAAATCATAGGTTGAAGAATTCGATATATTGATTTGGCTGTCATGTAAGTGAAGATGCTAATTGCCTATACTTAAAACATCAAAGCAGGGTAAGTATGAGGGACATGTCAGATTATGTACAAAAAGTAGGAAGGTAGAATGCAAGAAAGCAAAAAAAAAAAAAGATAATGATAGATGAATAAAAAACCAGAATAGAGGTGTGAAAAGATGTGTTAGGGTATGTAATACGTGTGAGTATATCTGCCTGTGGGAAAATTACATCATTACTTAATTTTGGAAAAAGATATGAGTAAATATCTTTCCCATCCTAATAATTTGGAGACATTGCAGGTATAAAGTATTAACTGTTCAAGTTTTTTTTATCCCTACTCGCACCATTTTTCTGTGGGAGGTACTTGGACTTTTAAGATAAGATTTTATTGTTACTGACTACTGTAGAGAAGAATGAAAATCCTGTTGATTTACAAATGCTTTTCACACAAAAATACAAATACAAATCTTTTAAGCACATCAGGAAAAGTGTATGCAAGAGTGTTGACTGTCAGAGTGATGGAAGTGACTGAATGCAGCATAAATAAGGAGCAAGGGGTTTCAGAAAAGGTGGGGGATGTGTGGATCAGGTTTTGTGGTGAAAATTACCGTAGAAAAGTATCTAGCAGATGGTAAGAAGTTGTATACAGCTTTTATGGATCTGGAGAAAGCATATGCCAGAGTCAAGTTGAATTCTTTAAAGGATGTGTTAAGGATATATGGGGTTGGGGGAGGCAACTGTTGGACTGAAAGCTTCCTATAAAGTAGCAAATGCATATATTTAAGAGTGGATGTAGAGTT
The DNA here is from genome assembly GCA_032361765.1 of Panulirus inflatus. Classification (NCBI taxonomy): domain Eukaryota; kingdom Metazoa; phylum Arthropoda; class Malacostraca; order Decapoda; family Palinuridae; genus Panulirus; species Panulirus inflatus. The sequence goes on from JAUUDY010343958.1 coordinate 9,765, forward strand.
GAGCAAAAGTTTCAGTACACATGTGGGGCTATATGATGTCACCTTGGCTTTTTAACGCATATATGTAAGAAGTTATAAGACAGATGAAAGCAAAACTTGGGAAAGGGGTAGTGTACAGATTGAGTGTGGCAATGAGGTATAGTGACTAGGGCCAAGCCTGTTTAGGAATATACTGTTGTTTATTGAGAGTGAAGAGGAGCTGCAAAAGGTTGTCTTTTATGATGTATGTAAGCATAAGCAATTGGAGGTAAACATGAGTAAAAGTAGAGTAATGGTGTTTGATACAAAAAAGCATGAAAGTAAACATTTTGCAAAACCCTATAGAGTTAAAGATGAAAGTGTACTTAACCATGTTACAGATATTGGGGTAGAAAGACTGGAAGAGATGAGAAAATTTAAGTATTCAGGAGCTACCTTGGGTAAGTTTAGTAATACGGAGAGATAAGATAGAGAGCAGTTCACGGTGAACGAGTCATGGGGTCCATTAACAGAATGAAGAAAGGTAGAAATGTAAGTATGGATGTGAAGAATTGATTAAAGGACAACATAGTCCTTCCATCCCTGACCTATGTAGTCAAAACATGGACATGGAATGAGTCACAGAGGTCAAGAATCCAGGCTGTAGAAATGATCCATTTGAAAGGAGCATGTGTTATGACTAGATGGCATCAAGAAAGAAATGCGGTGTATGAGAGATGTGGTATGGCAGGGATTGCAAATGGAATGAACAGTGAAATGGTAGAGTGGGTGAAACGTAATACTTTGAGGTGATCTAGACATGTGGAAAGAATGTAAGTCGGGGAGTTTACATGGAGAGCATATGATAGTACAATTAAAGGAGTTGGTGTGACATGGGGAAATAGAGTGGAAGAGTACTGAAGGGAGAGAAATGGTGGAAAAATGCATGGAATTGTGTATGTGAGAGGGGCATGTAAAAACAGGGATAAGTGGAGACTTTTTGCTATGGCCAACCCCATGATGGGAGCTCTCTGAAAGAACAGGCATCAGATATGAAGAAAGATAGATAGATAGATAGCTAGACGGGATAAAGGTGAGCATTCAAACTACAGATTTCTTAGTTTGTTGAGTATACCTGGTAAGTTGTATGGGAGGACAATGATTGAGAGTGAGGCACGTACAGAGCATCAGACTGGGGAGGATCAGTGCAGTTTCAAAAGTGGTAGAGGATGTGTGGATCAGGTGTTTGCGTCGAAGAATGTGTGTGAGAAATACTTTGAAAACAAATGGATTTGTATGTAGAAAACAGATAGATTTGTATGTAACATTTATGGGTCTGGAGAATTTCAAATGATAGGGTTGATAGAGATGCTTTGTGGAAGGTCTTAAGAGGTAAGTTGCTAGAAGCAGTGAAATGTTTTTACCAAGTAGGAAGAGAGGAGAGTGATTGGTTCTCAGTGAGACTGGTCTATAGCAGGGGTGTGATGTCCCCTTGGTTGTTTAATTTGTTTATGGGTAGGGTGGTTAGGGAAGTGACTGCAAGAGTTTTGGAGAGAGGGGCAAATATGAAGTCTGTTAGGAATGAGAGAATTTGGGAAGTGAGTTAATTGCTGTTGGCCACTGATACAGCTCTAGTGGCTGATTCGAGTGAGAAACTGCAGAGGTTGGAAAAGTGTGTGATAGGAGAGAGGTAAGAGTAAATGTGAATGAGAGCAAGTTTATTAGGTTCAGTAGCTTTGACGGATGTAATTTGAATGGAGAAAAATTGAAGGAAATGAAGTGTATTGGATATCTGGGAGTGGACTTAGCAAGGGGTGGAACCATGGAAGTGGGCCACTGGGAGGGGGAGGGGGCGAAGGTTCTG
>JAUUDY010344179.1:0-11585 GCA_032361765.1 Panulirus inflatus
GAGCGACGAGACTGTTTTGAGGGTCGAACTTACATAGCAAACCGAGCTCATAACCTGGCCTCGCCAGACCAGGCCGAGAGGGGAAATTTTCGAGTGATAATATCGATCCAGAGTTCATCTAAAGTTCGATGAAATGGTAGAAGATGAGAGGGAGAGAGAGAGAGAGAGAGAGAGAGAGAGAGACGGGGGAGGGGAGTGGGAAATTTCGATGTATGGGATGAAATTAGGATCTCCAAAGGAAATGAGGAATGGATATACGTAGACAATATGCCGTCCCCTGCCTCGACCACTTGACCTTGTGGTCATATAAAATCCTCAGACCTTCCTCCATCCCTGATGAGACATGAAGAAAAATGACAAGTAAATATGAAGGAAATACCAGGCACTGCTGTAGAAACCAGTTTAATGAATAACAAACAATGACAAGAGAGGAGATAAAGGTGATGGGAGACTTGAACAAACAACCATTAAAAGATAGCAGCAAAATTGGACTCTCGAAGGGATGACACAGGTAGTGTTTGAACAGCTGAGGAAATTGGTGTAATTGGTATGATTAGGAGTGAACAACCAGCGCAACAGGGGGTAGGAAAAAAAGGAACTACCAGAGACTTACTGTGTGTCCAGTAGGTGCTGATCCTCACCTTCCACCCGCCCAAACTAATGACTACCCTGTTGACAGGAACTTTAAACTCAATCCTCTTTCTCAATCGTTGCTGAACCTCCTCACTTGTAAAGGAGGGAGTTGGTATGGTGCCGATGATGGAGATTGGAAATACGTAGGGTAGGGGGTCTCTAAGTGCATTAGCGGAGGATAGACTTATGAGGATTGTGATTGACGATATGACTGACGGTCAGGATCCTTTTTCTTTTGGAGTTTAATCAGTTAGCGATGGTCTAGTTGTGTTTGTGTGTGTTCCTAGATGCTGGAGGTGTTCAGGTGAAGGTTGGAGATCCATCGGTGGGGGTTGTGTGTGTGTGTATGAGCTGAGGTCTGAGGTACTTCAGTGGGCCAAGTTATTGGCAAAGCTTTGAAGTATGCAGCTCGGACTGCGGATGAACTGATTACGAAAGGAGTTTGGATATGAATTATAGAATCATTTAAGGAACCGTATGAAAATAAAAGATAAAGAAGAGGTACAACATTGCAGGAACTAGACGTAAATTACAGCTTAGGTGAGGTATATAAAACGTGACAGATGCCATGATGTAAATCATTTTCACCAGCGGTGTTAACCCGGAGGAAAAGTATTGAATTTATGTCAGGAATCACGAGTGAAAGTTAAATACACATAACAATTCACGTAGCCACATTTGGAATGGTATTAGGAATATGAAAAAGGGTTTAAGTATCATTCTTTTACGTATATTTCACCCAAATTATATGCAAAGTTTTGCAGTCTTGGCAGCAAGGACTATAAATTTCAAGTTGTGTCTGGAATATAGAAGAAAAAATTAAAGTTTCCACGTGTGTTTGGATATGTTGAGGTGAAGTAACTTCTTAAGTTAGGGTAACAGATGAGAGCAGCATAGGGAAAGCACCTTAAGTTGACAGAGAAAGAAATTACGTGGTGAAAACTCAGACAGGAATGACATTTACGTGAGGGCCTGGAGTTCAAATTTCCACGAGAAAATGCGCGAGAGATGAGTAATCTTAAGGTTACAAGGCTGGAGAGTAATCGACTGTAATTATGTTCATCAATACCCATTCTTATTGCCTTCCCTTTCAGATTTCCGACTCAGGTATTCCTCAAATGAATTTCCATTTCTTACCTTGTATGTGTGATCATGTCAATACTCATTATCTCTTTTTATTTTCCTTGTTATTGGTTCTTCCTTTACGTAATTATCTAATGTTTACTCTTCGATTCACCATTTTACTTTCCCATATAGTTGGTTATTTCTTAGATCTTTGCGTTCGTTCATCAGCTCCCTGGTCCTCCTGAGTTCCAAAAACTTGATCTGATTAAGAGGTGTTAGTGAAACAACTTACAGCAGCCTGAAGGAACGTTAGATAAGAATTTATTGCGGCCTCAAGGAACGTTAGATAAGAATTTGCTGCAACGTTGGAGAACATTAGATAAGAATTTATCGTAAAGCTACGTTCGTGTAGATAAGAGCTAAGCTTTTACAACGATCCTGACCTTAAGGCCACCAGATTCTGTTGATGATAACACCAGTATATATTTATGACATATGTGGATGATTCACATATAAGTCATACTCGTCATGTATAGTCGTATTCATCTGTTGATAAGTGATTAGAACAAACGGTTGCACAATTCAGGGCGTTCTTGATAACCCGGTGTCTATTGACATTCATAAAACAATGCGTCGTTAATCTATGCAAATCGTGAAAATCTTTTGTATGTCAAACATTCGAGTGTTTGACATCTGCTTCATGTTTCACGCGAGATGTCAGTCATCCGATACCCTGACATTTCTCTGGTCATGGCAAAATGTTTTTTCATATCTGTCGCGACTGTGTATTGTGATTCGTTTTACGGTTTCATATATATGGAAAAATCTGTATTTTACGTCGTGTGAAGTGAGGAGTTTGTTGTGTCCATCGCCTATCACATGTAAATATCAGTGTCTTTTGCATAGCTTTTGTATGCGTGGAATTTATATGATATCTTTCCAGACATGAAGATAACAGAATGTATATTACTTTTCTTCTTCTTCTTCTTCTTCTTCTTCTTCTTCTTCTTCTTCTTCTTCTTCTTCTTCTTCTTCATCTATTTTTTTTATCCTTCCTTTTCTTATTTTTATCCATGATAGTCCACCTTCACTATTCCTCTATTGGTCACCATGTATTCAATACAAAAAAGATCGAAATTGCTCAACATATTTCAAGTTTTTTCTTTTTTTTTTGGCCTAACATCGCTTCAGTTTTCCACTGGGAAAACAACTGTAAATTCTCTGACACTAAAAGACTAGGTTCAACAAAATTGGAAATTCTAACACCGTCGAACTTATATACTCTGTTGACTATCGAGGAAAATAGCTGACTTATTTTTTTCTATTACTTACTTAAAACTTATTCTGAAAAGTCAGCTCAAGCGGGAGAAGTGAGAGGGAGCCATCTATCTTCCCTCCTGCTGCAGAGATTAATGTGGTCCAGACAGAGATGGACGCAGGGAGGCAAAAGAGGAAGAGAGAGAGAAAAAAAAATTTATGTGACTGCAAGTCTCTGCCTTTATGAATCTTAATCTGTTAACACCTCACCTGGATAGCTACCCTCAAGATGATTAGACCATGGACTAACCTAGCCTCACCGGCTGATGATAAGTGTTGGTAATATTTCCGCCACCAACAGAATCATGAAGAGTAATGGATTATCTTCTTTCCATCACTATATTCAAGTTAATTTCGTCTTGTTATCATAACAATGCCTAAAGCCTAACCATCCAGTAGATGAAATATACAAATATGTCTACTTACTCTGTGTATTCTTCCAGTACGGGACAGAAATTGCAATATCTTCTCTCTTATCTTCTTCCCCCGATATTGAACTTTCAAATTTTGCAGCCTCTAAAGTTGTCAACAGATATCTGAATACATGAATACCTCAGCAGTGTATCTGCATGGCATGAGTCTTATCCATGGCAGCACACGTATTGGGAATCTCGTGTCTTTTACTATAATGTTGGAGTTCCCGTGTTGTCGGTGCCATGTTGAATTCCAATGTTAGTGGTCCCATGTTGTCTGTGCCACGTTGGAAAGCCAGCATTTGGTAGTCCCACGTTGTCAGTGCCACGTTGGAGTTCCAGCGTTGGTGTTCCCATGTTGGAAGTCCCATGTTGGAAGTATCATGTTTGGGATCCAATGTTGGTACTCCCATATTAGTCCCCTTCGCTGAAACTCCTTTTTTAAATACCCTCGTTTTGGTACCCCTTTATCTGAACTCCCATGTTGGCATCCCCTTTCTCGTACTCCCATATCCGTATAGACACATGTTGGTTCTCCCCTATGCATGAAAATCCCATGTTGAATCTGCCACGTTCGAAACTCTCAGGTTAATTCTCCTTAATAACCCATTCCCTCGACGTATCGAAAATACTGGAACCCAGCCTGGAACAGAAGGGGAAACAGGAGGACCATTGCTTCCAACCCTTGACCCCCTCACTGAGGGATAGTGACCCAGGGTGATGAGACGCCTCGGCTTCCTCCTACCATCGCAAACGTTCCCACGAAGCAGCAAAAGGTGGCCAGCCATGAAGGTATAGATAGAAAAGCTATTTCAAAGTGTAAGTTCCAAGGTTGTAGTCGGCACTGTTGTAGGAGGAGGTTATCGTATTGCCCCGGCGAGCTGCATACAAATTGAAAAATGGATTTAGAGCATCGCCGAGGAAATGTAAAGCTTTGTGTGACTGCATTTGCAAGAGAGCAGGGCAGGGCAGGGGGTGAGGTGGGGTAGCACTGCGAATTGGATACAGAGTGGAAACCGTTCAAAGCCTCGAGTGATTTCAAGTAACCCCTGGAAAACACCGAGTAAAGGATGCGTTGCTTGGGAATCACGTTGGGGGAAAGCTGGATAAGGAAGAATATAACCAGGTGAAACTTTCTTGGGGTCACCGGGTGTCGAGGAGTTACTCTGAGAGGAACGTGGGACGTAGGAAAGAAGTGGCTTCCCTGTGAAGAATGGGTCAGATCTGGCAAGACCGATGGTTAACGCTGGTGATGTTGACTGTAGGGGAAAAATGAGTCTAGACGAGGTTTACAACTCGTCCAATGAGCAACTAAATACTGAGGAAACAAAAGTGTAAATCTATATTTGCAAAATTTTAGATCACGTCTTTTTATTTTTACACTTACATGAACTCACAGACCTTTTTTTTTTTTTTTACATTCTAAGCATACGAAGAAAGTCTGAGTAAATGACTTCAAGTAGGAACAAGTGTGGATTTAGAGGAGGAAGTCCTAATGGAGGTGTGATCCTCCGTGTGAAAAAAGAGACTTTTTTTTGAGGACTTAGTATTCACCTCTGTACATAATGGAAACCCTGAATGCCCTCAGGGCAGATATTTTACCGGTGTGAGAAGGGAAAAAAAGGGATGCTAATAAAAGTGGATGGTGTCTTAGAGAGAGAGAGAGAGAGAGAGAGAGAGAGAGAGAGAGAGAGAGAGAGAGAGAGAGAGAGAAGAGGATAGAAGAAGGGGATTATTTAGTGTTGCTGATATCTGGATAACACAGTAAGTGAAGGCCATTATCTCCAAACAACTACTTCCGTATTGCGATTCTGGTGAATGTGGGATGAAAAAAAATATGAACAACGAGAGAAAAGAGAGAGAGAGAGAAAGGTTTGCATAAAAGCTAGGTTGGGAGCAGGGATGTTGTTGCATGGTGAGAGCATATTGGAAAAAAATATGGGTGAATAAATATTAAACGAGAATATTTAAAGTGAAGTTGAGCAAAGTTACAGCCGATGGTAAGAGGCGAGGCAAAGGCAACATAGATGAGAGAAGATGTCTTAAGTTTAGGAAAAGCATATTACTCAGAGCTTTTGATATTCTGTTTTTGTTCACTGAAGCACACTTGATATTAATTCAATGTTCAAGCACACGGATACATAGGCATTGGCAAAAGCATACCTTTTTTTTCATCTGTGGAGAATAATATGAATGGAAAGCAAACTGTTTCACGAAGGAAAGAAATGTTTCACTTACAATATATATGTTCAGCACGGGGAGGCGGACTCACCTACCTGTAGTTTATAAGGGTTTAGGTTGGAGACGCCTAGGATTACCTGGATGAATTGCCGAGCAGAGGAGAGCTTACGGTGCCTGGGCAGGGTAGGGGGGAAGATTAACGAGGACTTTGGGTTGGCGGAGGAGATGAACGTGAGGAAAGATCACAAAGGATTTGGTGGTGTTCGGTGCGGAATGGGGAAGGAAGGAAGGAAGGAAGGAAGGAGGATATGTGTGAGCGGGAAATATCGGGAAATGCTGAGGGAGTTTGGGAGGAGGAGAAGTGGTGGAGATAGCAAGTGAGAGGGACAAAAGGGATATGTTGGGAGTGATGTGGGAGTAGAAGATATATGGACGATTAAAAGAGCACAACAGGTTACGTAAGGTGTCGGGAAATTTACGTCATGTCGGACGTAACGTGAAATAGAAAATGATTCAGTAACACAGACGACCCCCCTACCTTTTCCGTTGATGTTAGGCGTTTAGATTTTCCTCTGATGAATGAGAGCGACGAACATCTAACAGACTAACGGACTGACAGACTGACAGACAGACAGACAGGCAGACAGACAGATAGACAGACAGACAGGCACTGACCAAAACCCGCAAGTCAATGAAAACACCGAAACAAACAAGACAGACGAAACTCTGAAACAAAACCAGAGTATCACAGGTCAGGTGATAGCCATACTTTAGTCCCGTTGGCAACACTGACAGACCCAGACGTATAGACACAGAATTTATCCAAACTTCTGGAAAATCGGTAATTAACCCGGTACATTAAAAGCGAATTCACACAGCTTTAGATTATTAGTTTGTAGTGCGTAACTTTGCCTCCCTTGTTATGTAACTAAAATTTTTTGGGGGGAAGGATTATTTCTTTTTTGTATGCCAGTGAGGCACGGCTGTGTGAGACACTACCTTGATCTAAAGCAATAGATGAAGGGTTTGATTCTACAACATCATTTCCCCAGAGTGTTCAACCCTCAACACTCCCCGGGAAAGCAAAAAAGAAAAAAGAAACTTTCGTAAGGAAATAATCGAATTATTTAACTGGTTTCCTTCTGTTTCCTTCTGGCATAAAAAAAACGATACTTAGACACCTACTTAAGAACTTTAACAATCAGAATAATGTAAGTAATTGTAAGTTTGGGTAAGTTATGGTGTTCTTACCCAAGATGGAGGCATCGCATACCTCGCCGTCAGGAGAGATCAGAAGGGCCTCTCTGATAACTGAACTTCGACTTTATGTGACACAAAGTTTGTCCAAACGAGTGAACAGTTCCAAATGTTGCCGACCCATCGTGGGAATGAACACCGTGAACGGTAGAGTGAGGAGAGGTCAGTTCGCTTTGCTCTCTCTTGTTTCCAAATATCCAGTTTAGGAATTATTAGGTACTGTCAATATTCTTTACCTGATAACTATGTCATATAGTGTTAGATCTTCTGATATCTGGTTTTCCCATGGAGTCCCGTGTGTATGAAAACATTGGTGTGTGCTTGTGTTTGTGGATATATATGTGCTTGTATGTAAGACGGTATACTTTCGTGTGGTATCTGCTTTTCCCATGTAGTTCCATGTGTATGAAAGCATTGATGTGTGCTTGTGTTGTGGCTATGTATGTATTTCTCTTTATGTATGTGATCATATGAGCATGTAAGTGTTTTATTGTTCATTAAAAGTTCCGTGCTTAAAGGTAGAATACGTTGTTTGACTAGAGGACTGTTTTAATCTTATCTGATGAATTGATAACATACATTAGTGTTTCCTATCCCCGACATGCCACTGTCTTGCCCCAATTTCCCACCTACATTATACATCACTATCAACCTCTAATATCCCCCCTTCCTCATTATGTGTCACTTTCACATGATGCATGACTACCTTAATGACACATCATGTCACTGGGCCACTATTACCAGCACCTCACCATTACACCAACGCTGTGAATCACCTCCACACTATCACCATACTTTACGTCCCATTTCGACCATGTATAAGTAGTGGTATGAGTTCAGTACCGCGTACAGGGCGAGGGAGATCTGAGTACTTCATTTTTTTTAATCCTTATCCAATGATAGAAAGTTTGTGGCTGGAAGTCGAGGAGATCGAATGCATAACATCTGTTCCATTAACCTCCCAGCATTTATCGCTTTGAGAGGTTGCCGTAGACCACTAATGGGACGATGATCGGATCCCTTAACCAACCACCACATTTGACTGGTAATGTCCCTGGAATCTCCCTGGAATCTACCCCTCCCTCGTCATCCAGGACGGGTGTCGAAGCTTGGGAATCTAATATGTTTCGCCGTCGTAACCTGAAGCTGCCCCAATTTTTCCTTCACGTCAGCTGGGTGTCGAACCTCTCAGGAAATACCATTATCCATCATTCATCCTACATTATGAATAGCGTGTATTGAAAATGAATAAATGAATATATAATGTCTTTTTTTTTATCTTGTTTTTATGGATTATTTTTTCGCATGTCTGACCCCCGTTGCTATCATCTTCCGCGTCTGTTCTTGTAAGAGGAAATTCTCGCTGTTGCATATATCCTTATGATGACTACACACACACAGGGCAAAGGCTTCTATGCCTCACAGCTGTGATGATCCTGTTAATGTAATCGATGTATTTTATGACTATAAAATCATAAAAAGAGACGTTCACGAGATTCGATAATTTATCCTGAGTACATAAGTCTTTTCTGATACCTTTGATAACATTATTTACAAGATTGAAAACTGTGTATAGGCTTTCTTCCAAGACGAGATTTTGTTTCAAAGAAATCTTCATTCAATTTTCCCTTCCACTGAGTCTTTATAAAGTGTCTCAAAATACGCTTACGGAAGGGTTCTTGAGTGTGTCTTTTGAAAGTGTTATCAGAAGAGCTGTTGAAGGTGTCTGTCGAGTCTTATTTTATACTTACAGAAGAGTTGGTGAGTGCGTCTCTTACGCAAAAAAAAGAGAAATATATATACAGATAAAACAGTTGCGTTGCTGACGCTAGCTATACCATGCAAAACTTTTTTAAACATTTTCGATATATAAATTTAGGTTAATATACTAAGGTCTATATTGCAGGCCAACTGTTGCAGTGTTTCATTAAACCTATTACAGGAGGCAGATTTATTTTGAGAAAAAAAAAAACTACCGTAGTTTGCATCAGCTGTTTGTAATATATATGACCATTAAGGTAGTTTTATCACTAACCAAAACCACCAAACATACTCCTCCCGGTACCATACGTACTCCTCACAACACCATACATATTCCTACCCACAATATTTCTCCCCAACTCCGTACATACTCCTTCCTACACCATATATTCTCCTCCCCACACCGTACATACCCCTACTGATATCCTATGTAGTCCTACCCACACCATACACGTCCCTGAGGATGAAATGAGAATGGTGAAGTCGGAGGAGAAGGTGTTCAAGAGAAAACTGGGGAAGAGATTGAAGGAAACGGTGGCAAAATAAGAGAGGTCTGAGAGAGCAAAAAAGGATTACATTTAAAGTAGAATATTCGATAGACAAAAGTAATCATTGAAAGAAAGCAGTTATGTAGGAGGCAGAAGATAGAAGAATGAAGAAAGAAAAGATGGCAGGAATGTCTGCAAAGTAGGTAGTAAGAGTTACATGGTAAGATGTAACAGGAAGCGTGAGGTGTGAGACACGAGCGAAGGAGGTGGAATATGGACGAAAGGAAGAGGTGAAGGGAAAAGTAGAGCGAAAGAAGGAGAGAACGAAGGGATAAACTGAGGAACCAGAGGGGACGAGAGAAAGTGAGAATGGAGGAAAAGTGTTGGAGATTGTAAGAACGAGGGGGAACTCAGTGACCAGAGATAATGGTAATACAAAGAGAAATTGATAGGAAAGGAATAAAGGTGAGTCAGAAGGAGAGAGGATGATGTAAGGGCGGGAGATGGTGGGCAGAGAAATGATGGAGGGAGGCAGTGAAGCAGGAGAGGTAAGGAGACAAGTCCATAAATCATCGGGAGGCAGGATAGCAGGAGCAGCGACCCATCTCCCCCTGCTTACTTCCTCCTGGAACTAAGAGAAGCAGGACACAAGCAGTGGTATTGACTCGTCCCTGGCGAATTATCTCACCCCGAGGCTGAGAGAGTAGCCTGGTAGGTGAGGTAGTAGCAACGAGGCCATTTCCCACTATAGCCTCAAACACCTACCAGCCCCAAGACCCTACCTACCTACCTACCTACCTACCTACCTACGTTCCTCATCCTCAACTTACCAGAGGTCGAGTGGCCCCGACTGCGACAGGAGGATATTCCTTCTGGCTAATTACGGGAATCATTTAAGCCACCAGGAGGTAGCAGCTAAGGCTGGTTCGGTGATAAATGGCTTGACGGGAAGGATTTACTGGCGGGTGATCGATGCTCGCGAAATGATCATTCCAACGAGATCAGTGCCAGGTGGAGATGTAGGGAGATGATTTACATTTACATTTCTGATACTTGGAGAGTCGTGGTGATGATTTGCGATGTATAGTGCCATGATATGTACGTCCAGATGAAGGTGTACGTTGATTTCACGCCAAGATGAGTTATGGAAGGTAATCGTTTGAAGCAGAGCTGCATGACCGGAGGACTTTAGGATTGTGAGTGATTCGGAAAATTGAATGATTTGGCGTTTCAGGAAACACACTGGGGTTACCTGAGCGGGGAAGGTGGTGTGAAATCAATGAGGCTTATTGCCGTGGTGAAGTTGTGTAGTTGTGATGTCACATCAACATTAGAGTGTCACTTGGTTGTGGGTGATCAGATAAATGTTGTGACGGCATCTGAGTACCTCAGGCTTGATGTGTGGAGATCTGGTGGGTTTTTGAGGAACTGTTGTGGTGAGCTGTTGTGGTGAGTGGTGGTCGAGGCTGTGTGTGTGTGTGTGTGAGGTGGGATTACCAGCTGTGTCTCTGTGACGCTGCAGGAAGCTCGATGGCAGAGTGGATTATAAATGTCAAGTGTCAGGCAGACAATGACCCCTCACACACACACACACACACACACACACACACACACACACACACACACACACACACACACACACATTCACCAAAGCTTGTTCGAGTACCTTTGATAACAAAAACGAATTAATTAATATTCACCGTCCAACATGGGTAAGATTAACGCGTTTAATTAGCATGTGATTAACGAAATGCATATGTTTGACGAGTTGTGCCCAGTATGTAAATATGCGATGCGATATGTTAATAGATATTTTGCGTTTGCCTCACGAGTTAGATCATAAGGATATAATGAGTAAGGTATGGTAGCCACGCTTTCGAAGCAGCTACGGATTAAAACAGTCAGATTACAGTATGTTGCGGTAAAAAGCACTGTAGAATTCCCCTTAGAATATCATTTTCAGTCCATATTCTGCATTATACAATGGAGTAGATGTATTTGAATAGTTTTTGGAGACAGAGATCCAGGAATATCGCTGTTTATATATCTTTGTGAGGTAGAGTAAAAATTTTCAGACACAGAGGTCCATTTTCATTTCTCTTGTATATATTAGGTAAATTTTTGTTATCGCTTTCTCGCACTCTGTCACACTTCTGTACATTACAAGTTTCATCCATAACATCCACATATTTTTCTTTGTTATTTCTGCAAATTATGCGTGCATTTGTTCTTTGCGAAAGACAAACAAACACAGGTGAATAAGGAGATAGACAGAGAGATATATGATAGATAGTCAGATGTAGAGATAGATAGATAGACAGACAGACAGACGGACGAACAGACATAGATCAGTAGGTATAAAGAAATCACGCTAACACACATAGGTACAACAGATAGAAAGATAGATGATAGATAATCAGACAGGTAGATAGACAGACAGAAAGTTAGATGGATAGACTGATAGATACAT
>JAUUDY010344289.1:0-20370 GCA_032361765.1 Panulirus inflatus
TTTAGAAAAGACTTTGATATCAGTAGTAAATGGCAAACAGTTTCCGAAACTTTTTTTAGTTTTGATGTTGTCACAGCAAACAGATGTTATGAGTATACATGTCATCATCAGCGGTGTTTACGTTTAAATCGTGTAATTGGCTAATATTGCAAAGCCTCTTTTGAAAGTGGAATGAGTAAGCTTTTTTTGTTGTAAGTAATGAGGTGTTGAAGCAAAAGAGTTATTTGCATTCAGTAATTAAATATCATTCACAGGTATTCGACAAGCTATAGATGTTATATCCTTATCTTAATGTTTTTACAATATCAGAATGATGCCTGACCTGTAGTACTAGTGTTATATTCATGTATGTTTCTGTATCATATTTCCTTTTTGTTTATCAATGAATAATCAATATCAGGTCTATGAAAATATCCATTACGTCTAATAATGTTCACAGGGAGATAGGTTTTAGTTTCTTTTGAACTATTTGTAATTTGAATATTTATGAGTATTTTAAAATCAGTCTTGTACATACCTATAGGATATTGATTTGATAATCATATAGTTCAGTTTTCACGTTTGTTTGGGATAGTGGTTAATTCATACTTATTCCAAACGAAAGTGCCCCTCGCTGGAATTTCAGCTTCGTGGGCTATGCAAGTTGACTCCATCCTGTTGCTCTGTGCCAGATAGCAGTAGGATTGACGGACGTTGACAGTTATATAACGGCACATGCTTAGATTGTAGTAGATCGTGTAACCTGAAAAATGGAATTTAGGAAAAGGCAGGGTTTCACATTTTTGCATGAAAATTCTATAAAACCTGTTGTATTCTGAATACGGAAGTTTCCACACATTGAAAGCAATATTGTTTTCGATGCAGTAGGGTACAAGACCTTCCTTATTTTCTAATTATCCCATGCCTTCAATGGCAAGAGAAAGTTTGAACGATGAAATTATAAATCTTGGCAACTTTTAAGTCTCTTCAACTTGGAGAAAAGTGTATAGATGATCAAAATTGCATGCCATTTTGCGATGTATTCTGGAAAATTTAGCATTTTATCATATCGAGCTGAACACATTTTCCTTTAACGGTGGAGTACATTCAGGATAGACTGACATGTGATGACAAATGCTTCTTGTTATTGCCCCGTGTTATAGAGGCACAGACTCGTATTTCTTATGAACGCCTTTCGTTACCAGTGTGTACATGGTTACCATTGTGTACACACAGGATTTCCGTGATATGACAATGCGAGAAATGATCACATGCCGTCCGCCACTCACCAGTAGCTGATCATGGCCCGCCTCGCTCCCATAACCGATCAAGATTGATGGGCGGAGCGTGTTACAGACCAAGGCTCATCAATCTCTATTTTGCCCTCCACGATATTTGCCCGTGACTCCCGGACGTAACCCGTAGTAGTTATCTTGGATTATCAACCTTGGATAAGAATTAAATTCGGCAGAAAATGCGACTAATACGGTTAAAACGAGACATGCTATACAGAATAGTAACAGTGTTAGTATCAAGTTTATTTCTAAGAATGTGGGATGTGAAATCGTATAATATCAAATCATTAAGATTAGGCAAATTACGGAGATTTACATTAGAGAAAATATGAAAATATGAACAATAAAGCTCTCATTTATGAGAATTTGGAGACGACATTAGTTGGTGCAACCCTCATGAAAGAAGCGATGTTGCACACGGAATGGTTGACCATTTTTACATCGTGCTGCACCTGAAAGGCAGCACCTTGTGTGTATGACGAGTGTCCCTGCCGTGGTGGACTGGGTGAGCGGTGGGAGTTAACTGGTGGCGGTAGACAAGGGGAACTAAAATTGGTTTACCAAACTTATGACATGTTTACTGCAGCGTTTTGGACGTTTAGAGTGAAAGTGCATTTTCGTTCTTATAATTGCCTTTCAGGATAATCCTACATATACTTTTATCTTTTTTTATCTGATTTTTTTATATCATGGATACCATAAACTGTGTCTAGTTGTTATAATGATAATGCAATAAGTGTGCACATGAAGTCTCTGCACCTGTAGGTGATAAACGTTGCTCGAGCTGCCCTAATTATCATGTAATTATTGTGATTGCTCCACGCCTGTGATAAGCTGTTATTTATCAGCCTTTCATTATTAACCCCATTCCCATTTACATAAAGCGGATTAAGTACTTCTGTATGGTTATGCGCCTTGTGTGGAAAATGAGATTGCAGAACTGGGGTCCCTAATCCCAACCCCACCGTCTGCCCAATTTGCATAGGTTAAATTTGCTTCCCAGTTGCCACAGACGAGTTCATACGCATCCCTGATACGTCATATTTCCAGCAGAAGGTAAAGGCACTTTATGCAGAATTTGAACGGATAGGCAGGTAAACATAATGTCGCACTTTTTAAGAGTTTAGGATCGTGATTGCTTGCCCTGCCATAAATTCAGTCTCAACAAGGATTTGTTACACATTTATGCTATAATTGAGAACAAAAGTGTAAAAGTAAACTTAATAGAATTCAGATGAATTATTATTGCATCCTCAACATCCTGATGAACAGGATAAAAGTTGTAAATCTGTAAAGACAGGGAGATGCGAGTGAGGCTGGAGGGGAGGGATGGGGAAAAACACCGGCTGTGGTCACACGTGGTCTTGTTAGTTTACCCGAGATGATAAACTACTTACTGACCCACTTGTCTCCCCTCACCGGAAAGCCATCTCCCCCACGTTTCTCTCTCTCTCTCTCTCTCTCTCTCTCTCTCTCTCTCTCTCTCCAGTAATTTCGTGTATGTTGGCCATTCTCTAGAGCAGGTGAAATGATAATGATACATAAATTTCAGGCCAAGTATAAAGTAGTAAAGAATTTAGATTCTTCAGTTGTTTAGCTGAGAACGAGAGAAAGTTTAGAATACTACGACTCCTTCGTAATGTTCCTTCATAATATAATATTCAAAACTGTAAAAGCGGCCCGAGCCATACGCACACTTTCGAACACCATCAATTGTTTCCCCGCGTAATCTTCTTGTTTATTCCTCCTCATCTTACTCCCTCCATCATCCCTCCTCCCCTCTCTCCTCCGTATCTGTCAATCTCCTCTTTATCGTCTTAACATGTCGTCCCGCTGGGGGCTTTGGTGGGGGAGATAATTCATCGTATTAACTTTTGTCGTCAACAAGGGGTGCGGATTACTTCCTCAGGTAGAGGATTCCATATATGACAACCCTCTCGACGTAAGTGTTGGTTGCAGGTCGCTCCTGCTGTGAATATTAAGAGGTATAGTACAAAGATTCTTGTGGTGGTTATCAAGAGTTAAGTGAATCATCTATTGACGTAGTTGCACTAATTGCTTCCCATTATTTTAGGCGTACGCTCATAATCAGTATTTTCATGACATTCGTTTGCAGATATTCCATAAGGTTCTGTATGTGCGAGATAATGAATTAGTTTTCCTTTCTCCCTGGGTTCATGCTTGATGTTTTTATTGTCAGTCATTATGGTCCTTCACGAACTTCATTATGGCATCGAATTCGGTATACTCTTCATAATTAGCCTCTTTGGCGGTGTCGCTAGCGATCAACGTGTTGCTTGTTGTTGAGTACATTGGACACGTTCCCGGCGTCCGTGATTTTGAAAAGACCTTACTGAAATTTGGACACTTTGGATGATTAGGATAAGATATGCCTAGTTGGGTTTGGTAGATTGATGTTTAAGGTATGCTCAAATTGTTAGATTGGTTGCTCAGATTTTGTTAACAGTTTGTTGTGGTGTCCTTCGACTTCTGTACAAGAGTAATTAATCTGTCTTGCCTTAAATCCATACTTTATAACGTCCGTCTCGTCCTGAGATACAGTGCAGCTGTGCAGTCCTGCACGCTCTATATGCACCTCTAGAACAAAACATGATATGTAAGGATGTTCCTTATCCTTTCATCATGATAATTGGACTCTAGTAATTGATTTTTTTTAAAGATTGAAAGTTAATATTGCCATTTTAAGCAACAGAAATTGAAAAACTGTATATGTATACTCGTTTTCATATATTTCATTGATGGTCATTTTCTGAAAACAGTCGTGTGAATTTCTTTATTTGCACACTATTCTTGCATCGTCCTCACCAGCAAGGAACTATTTACCTGGCATGATCATGTGCCACTGTTCGTGTTATGATTAGGGTTGTTGAAATCTGGAATGAGCTGACGGCTGTCATAAGTACCAGAACAATAGACCCATTCAGGAAGGAACTGGACGATTATTTTCATTTGGTTTATAGCTCTTGTATAACTATGATACAGGAAATGATTCCCGGTGCAGGTATTCTTGCTGAGGGGTAGGAAAAAAAAGCAGTCCATTGAGCAGGTAAAATAGGTACAGGCTAGTAGGTTTTCTGTTATCTACTTGTTATATGTATCTTCATGTTTGTGTATATTGTCTTATTTACAGATGAGCAGTGTGTAAACATATTTCTTTATAACATGTAAAGCCAGTGTTTAGTTGGCATCTTCAAATTACATCATGATACATTTCGACAGATAGATGGTGAAGCGCATTTGCAGGTTGAAGTTGATATAAGTTATGCTAAGTTGAAGTTTGTACCGCAACCAAGAAAACTCCATGCACAAGCCCAGGTAAGCAACTAGCTCTCACTCTCTGTCTGTATCATGCTGATTATGATATGTTTTGGTGTGACCTTCAGGGATTTTCAGCTCAGATTTAAAGATGGAGTCGAATATAATGATGGCCAGGGGATATGGAATCCTTCAGCAATTTTATTGTTTAATGAGTCACAGTTTCAGCAGTTTTCGAGCGTCATAGTGGAAACGTTGAATTCAGAGATGTTCCGTGTCGTATATTTGTCGCTTCTTTATAAGGGAATATGTTACACTCATTTTCCAATGTATATTTATATACACCCGCGTACGTGCACAAGCACGAAGAAAATACATCCACTCGTATTCATTTATGAATTATGGACTCTTCAGATGCATTTTTACGCACGCGAATCCTCGCTCACACCACGTAATAAGCGAACACAGTAGCAGCAGAACATTCCATACTTTTTTGTGTGTTGACACGTGACATATTTATGGGTTGCGCTTAACTGCCGCTTGAGTGATGAGTTCCAGCTGAACATACAGCTCCCCCATTCCGCTCACCGCCCCGCTCCACCTCCTTCCTCACCGCTCTTGGCACGCGCTAGCCAGCCGTGCCTTGTCTGTCACTCTCCATTAATACTGTCATCACCCTTCGTCAGGAGCTTCCTCATTAACAGTATCATATTAACAGTAACATCATACTTTATTGACCCCCACCTTCAACACTGTCATTTCCTCTTCACTGTAGTCTCCTCACCAGCACCATCATCATGTGGCTGCAATGCTTCTCCCACCTTAAACACCAAATAACATGTAGCTATTAGCTCATTTTCATCACCCATCACTCAGAAGCCATTTGTGAAGAGTAGCTTCATTATTTGTCAATAGCTCTTTCACAAACAACACCTTCCATCAAGTAGTCTTCCCATCGACGTTATCTCCTTCGCCATCATCACCATTGTGTTCCTTCGTCTCTAAGAACACAGCAGACTCCCTCCCTCTACACTAGTGGTCATCGACCCCCGGGAGTCGATGGAACTGTGCAAGGGGTCGATAAAATTCGAAGGGTCAAAGAACTTTTAATATTTTAGATTGTTAATCTTATTAAATTAAGGATAGGCAAAGCAAGTTCCTATTTTTCATATAAGATGGAGAACTATGACCTAACGATGATCAGTAGGCCCATACATCTCAGTAAGCATGTAAGCTTCTTCATTTTATTTCCTTAGATGATTGGGGGTCGATGAAGGCTCACTATGATGGGGTCGACAGATTCGAAAGTTTGGAAACTCCTGCTCTACACTATCACTGTGGCCTTCATCCTTTCCTGCTGTCACCATGGATCACCTCATTCCCCACAGTCACCGTGGCTTTCCTGCCTGCCATCCACTTGACTCTTCTAAAATCTCGGTGATTTTCGTGGTTTCCTATTGTTACTGTTGATCCCTTCCTCACTACCACCATCGTAGTCTCCCTCTTCACAATATCTGTAGCCTCCTTCCTCACATTCAAAGCTGCCCCGTCTCTACTCTTTTCAGATCACTGTGGCATACCTTCCTTCCTACCAGTTACATACTTTTCCTCACAGATGTCTCTGTGATCTATTATTTTACCAAGGAACATGATGAACCCTACTCCTTTTAGACTATCACTTTCCTCTCTTAGTATCTTTATCCTCCTTTCTTCGAAACAATCTATATGGTGCCCCTCACTCCCCGCGACCGCCGTAGCTCCTGTCCTTCCCCACCAGCCCCATGCTTGCCTACCCTTCCCTCGATCAACATGTTACCTTGCTTGTCTTCATCACTGTGTTGATTTTTCTTGCTAGTTGCCACCGACATCTTCATTCTCACCGTCATCATGGATTCCTTTCTCCAACCGTCACCGTGGCCTCCTTCCTTCCCCACCACCACCTTGGCTTCTTCCTGTCCACCATTAAAATGATTTCTTACCCTTCTTACCACCACCGTGGCCTCCCCTCCTTAACCATCATCATTACGGCTTCCACCCTCCACCACTTTCGGCTCCCTGAACCAAAATCACGGCTCCTATCCCTTCCCGCTGTCCCCGTGGCCTACCTCATTCTTGTGTCACAGTGGTTCCCCCTACTACCCACCAGCACTATGGCCCTCTTCCTTCATTGCTTCTCTTTACCCTTATCATGGCCTTCCCTCATTGTTACCATAACCTCTCTCCATCATCACTGGTTGCCCTCCCTTGACATCATAACTGTGAACTACCTTCTTTCCCACTATCACCAGTGCTTGCCATTTCTCATCCCCGTTAAAACTGCTTTCCTTCTTTTCTAACGTCACCGTAACTTTCCAACCGCCACATTGATACCTCCCTCCCCACCGTCACGAGGTCTCCTTAGCGCTCATTATCATATCTTATTGCTTCTCCACCATTATAATAGCATCATTCCCACAACCTCGTGGCTCCAATCCCGTCTCGTCATCATCGGGGCCTCCCCCTCTCTTATCGCCAAGGTCTCCCTCTCCCCGCACCACTATCTACCTCCCCTCTCTCACCATCATTATGGCTCCCATCCCTTCTCACCATAACCATGGCCTTCCTTTTTTCTGGGTATTAACGTGGACTCGCTCACTATCAGCGGGGTCTCCCTCATTCGCTTTCCATCATCATCTTATCCACCCGTTCTTTACCAACATAGCCTCCCTCCTTACCGTTCTTCCTACGTAAACTGTCATTATAGCCTCCCTCTATTATCACTGTAGCTCTCCACCACCACTTCAGTCTCCTTCCTTACCATCACCGTTTCTCCTTAACTTTTATGTCTCTTCCTTTGTTTTCTGCAGCTCAGTCGCCCTTGTAATTCTTTCATTCACACCAGTGTGTGGCCTCCTGCCATCTCGTACTCAGTAGTACCGTGCGCTACATTCATCTTATCATCGCCACAATTTCCGTCTTTCCTCATTGCTGCTAAAATGCCCGTCCTTTCTCAATATCGCCGTTTTTTAACTTCTTTTGTAGCTTCGTGTTCACTTTCCTGCATCCTCAAAGTCTCCTTTCACTGCTCACCATAACTGGTTCTGATTTGTCCGCTTATTTACCATAGAATTCTATCCCATCATTGTGGCCTCCCTCAGGCCTCACTATTGCCATGCATTCTTTCTTCTTTCCCCACCATTATTTAGGTTTTCTTCTCTTGCCATCACTGTGACTGTCTTCCCTCATGGCTGTCATTGTGGTCTACCTCCGTCCTTGTCATGCATCATCTTAGCTTCCTCTCTCATTATCACCACGATTTCCCTTTTCTACTCATGGTGTCTTCTTCCCTTCCCTCACTTGGGCCGTACTTCCTCTCTTCCCAACATAACCATGGCTTTCCTCCTTCCGCATCATCGAGTTACCAGTCCAATTTCTTCTTTTCATCATCCCGTACAATCTCCTCCTGCCTACCGTAGCTGTGGCTTATCCTCTTGTCTCCATTACTCTGACTTTATTTCCTTCCCATTATCGCCGTGGTTCCCCTTTTCTCTCCGCTAACACCGTGGTCCGGTCCTATCATTGGTGCTGCCTCGCACCCTCTCCCCACTGGCTTCTTGGCCTGGTTGCCGGCCGTCAGCGCTCTCGCCCACCCACGCGCCACACGTGTCAGGGGTCCCCAGCACGTGCTGGGTGACGGGTTACACTGCACCCCCTGTCACGCTGCGGTTACCGCTGGGAAGGAGAGGGGACGGATCTAACGTACAACATGTCGTCTGTGAGGTTGGTCATGGCTAGTCACGTCTCGGAATGAGTGTTGCTGCTGATGATATGTTATTACATCTTGGAACATTCGGGTGGTGGGTTATACATTCGTAGGGCCCCGGCTTCTTATCCTTATTTTATTTCATTTTATCTTATTTTCATATAGTTCCTTAGATATTTTAATGATAGTCGGATTTGCCTCCCCGTTTAACTCTGTAGCTAAGAGATGTCACTACACGTCCGTTCGTATACTCTTTCTTAGCTTCTAGTTGTACCATCTTGTTCTGGATTTCTTTCTAGCACAGAAGATCTGTGTATATTAACGTTGTCATGGCCTCTTAACTTGTATGTAGTTATTTTGTCTCCTTAACTTCCATTTTATCCGGCGTGGATAGGGTGAAGACCTTCCTTGTCTTTCCTTAACTCGTTGCAGTAATTACTGGTACTTTCCTTGTCGCGTTTTTGTGGAACCTTTCCAGGAATTCATTTTGGTTCTTCAGATGAGGAGACCAGACTGTTGGACCATATTCCAGGTCTGGGTCTGTATTCATCGTGTATATATAAGCATCTCAAAGTCCTTGAACTTAGGCAGTTTTGACACTAACCAAAATATATTTAGTTTAATTCTCACAATCCTTGTATGTTATTTTGGTGCAAGTCCCTTTCACAGTGCGACTCCTGTAATTTATTTCCCCCGACATAAACTCACCGTCTGGCCTGTTTAAACCCTTTGCTTTATCAACTTCACATTCATATTCCGATATGAATATCCTAACTCATCTTCGACCACTTTTATATGCAAATGATCTCGGCGCACTAGAATTACATAAGCATACATGCAACAATAAATCGTAATTACAATATCGGCTCGCTCAAAACAGAAAGTATGCATCCTCAAATATTCACCCTATCGCTCTTAACTCTGACGGACATGAATCCAACCTTCAATTTTCCATAACCCTGAATGGTTAACCACAGTACCACTCCTCAAAATTCCATCCATACTAGGAACCACTTGAATCACAAAAATGACATTCATTCCCCAGACCACTCATCTAAACACATAAGCCCTTAGTATCCTGTCAAAACGAATCATTTGCTTCACCTAAACCTACGTCTTGCATGCCTGGCCATCCACTCTTCCAAAGATGACTAAAGAAAGTTACAAACTACACAACATAAAGCACTCGTTCCAACCACTCGTTGTTTACCAACCACACACACAGTCAGCACTAGCACGTCAGAATACAATCTCACCTAAACATGTTTAGCAGCCAGTTTATTGAGACAGCACGTGACCACTCCCATCCAAACAGCTCGGTACCCGACCCCCAAACAAATGAAATGCTCACCCAACGTCTCACACATTAGCAACCTGTACTTAAATCCTCCCTTCCTCCAACGAATACAAAGCAGACAAAACACATTCACACTCACGAACCGACAAGCTCGAACAACTGTCTTGAACTCCACTCTATCAGTCTGAAACTGTCCCTCAGATGTGCACGAGTTGCAATTTCTTATCTCTGTTCTGGACAGCACCAATCTCTCCAACACTGCAAACAAGGACTCAGCATATCACCATATCTGTCGTATCCAAAATGGAGTTTCCACACTGATGCTGAACTCTTCAGTGTTCTTGCACTCCTCCCAAGACAGACACACCACAATTCTTGACCTATGGTCCCGATCGATGGACATCCAGAGCACTGCAGGAACCTCCATAGAAGGGGATCCAGGGGCATCCATGCTGCACCGACGGGACTAGATACAAAGATACGTATCCATCTTTGACTTTAAAGAAAGTTTGTTGACTCCAGTACTGGGAAGACGAATAAAGTTGTCCAGTCACTGGGGCCTTTCGCATGAAGGAGGGAGGCACTGATGGTGGAGCAGGGGGGCTTGGCTTGCTCAGGGGAGAGCTTCATATACAGGTTGATAGGCAATTCACTGGCGTAATAGATTATTGTGCTGGGGGATGTTGGTCCTGAAAGGCGGATGGTGTCAGGGTAGACCAGTCTCGGACAGAAGGTGGTAATGAACATGTGCTGCCTCTGTATTAAGAGAGATAATTGACTAGGAAAGATGGAAGTTGCTTGATAACTTGCACCGGACTTGGGCATTGTTGTCGTTCTACATACGTTAAAGACTTTACCATCAGGAGGGATTTTTTTCCGTAATATTTGTGGATTATCGTTACATATTTCTTCGTTGCTTAGCTAAACGTTTCTTTGCCCTTTTTCATATCTCTCATTTTCTTGCAGTATTTGGCCGTCTGTCGTCTCATACAACAATCAGTATGGCTTTTCGCTGTGGTGATCTTAACTTTGGCCTTTCCATAATTTTTTTTTTACTCGTATCGAATAGTTATCCCTTGATTTCCCATTTTTTTGTCATTTCAAACTCGTCCACGATAGGACTTATTATTTGAGTTCCCCACAATCCTTCTACTTTTTCTCTTGTTTATGTCGTTTTCCCATTTTCTAACTTTACTGTTTCCCTTCTCCATTTTCTGGTGTCTTTCAACATTTCTTCGATCATTTCAAACCCGTTCTGTTTTAGTTTATAATCTCCCATCCTACTCATTTCTTTTTTCTTTTCACCGAACTAATCTTTCCCACCCTTTTCTGTTCCCTCTCACGTCTTCTCCCGCCTGCGCCCCTCTTACCATTATGTGTCCCTCCACAAACAATGGAGAGCCAGATCACATGACAAACACAACCGCTCTCCCCCTGCGGCGGTCAATAGGCGCAAACCACTGCACCACTCCCACACACTTCTCAGTATTATCCCGTAAAATAACTGTCGTCTGCAGTTTCACGTTTGGTGAAATATTTAAGTTGTCTATAACTAACCATTAGTGATGCACCTGAAAGTATAGAGGAGATAGTGCCGAAAACAGTTCAAAAATATGCTTATACAAGCCAGGGAAGAGACGCTTATCGGTTAAATTCTCCACGTCAGTAAGGTCGAAGATCACTCAACTGACGTAGACAGGGAACATGAAAGTTTCAATGGATGGAGGACGCACGGCAAATAATACAGAATTTAATCCCCCTGCAGACATGGTATTGATGGAACTGTAAATATTGGAAAGTACCAAAAGGGATCGTGGAGAGATAAAGATGAATCGAACACCCCTGCCGATTGTGTATGGTTGGATTCCTTTAACTATAGCGTAACCAAAGAAATGCTTGTGTGCAACTGCTTTTGTTCAGTAAAACCTGTGTTATTATCGTCGCCACCCTGTAATCAAAACCTTTTTCTTTATATTTCGTGAGCAGAATCCAGTGTAGTCTTGTACAGCAAGATATGTATGTTAAATTGTGTTTGTGTTTTTTTCGTTGAGTGCTTGTGAATATTTATTTGTACATACGGGGAGAGAGTTTTGCACTCAGATCCCCACCTCTTTAACCCTTTCTGTGTTGTACAATATCTTGAGTTTCATCGTTCTCCCAATTTACTACTTTTCCCAAGCATAATTACACTTAACCACTTTTCTTACTATGATAGCATTTCTTCACTCTCACTTTTCAGACTTCTCGCACACTTTATTGTTTTGCGTTTCAGCTTCAGAGATGACACTGACGAAGCATAACCAAATCACAGGCATAATGCTTTATAAACCAACAGAATTTCTTGTACATTATGAAAAGCAGTACATGTAATGTGAGGTGTGTTTTTCTCCTGTATAGAATTGAAGGTTCTAAACTGAAAAAGGAAGAGAGTCGATGTTATCAAGTGTGGAGAATAAAAATGAAAGGGAATGGAATGTCCTTTTACGGGTTTGAATTAATGACTTAATGGGCCAATAAAGCAGCGTACTAGACAGGGCGTTCATAAGCGCACTTACCTCGGGCATTTTCCCTCGTAAGTTGCTTCCCAGAGCGGCAGATCTTGCTGAACAATGATTGCTGAACAGGAACATTATTGGTTTCCTGGATAACTTGTGATAAGATTGTGGTTTTTCCTTACTGGCGCAGATTCCAAGAGAGTTCAAGCTTTACCTCAGCGTTTGAGTAGTATCCTTTGACATTAACCTGTATGAATCTTTCGTACTTGTCACCTCAGGCAAGATTTCTTACCATCTGGAAGAAGCACTTGCAACTGTCTTCATTCTATGATTAAGATGTACTTGAATATTGACAAAGAAATGCGGTCATATTAAATCAGTACAATCGGACAAAACTGAATAAGTTATGGGCACGTGTCCCAAGGATCCGTCGAAAAAATTTTATCCGTGGAACAAAGAAATTGAAGATAAACATCGGAACAAGAACAGTTGTAAAAATTGGGTATAGATGTGAACCAGACTGGTGTTGGCATTTGAGTCTTCCCATCGATGGGATTGACATTTACGTTACAGGGGAGATGTACAGAAATAATGAAATCCTAAAGGTCTTCATGTGATACAAGCGCGGGACACGTGAGAGAGAGTTTATGTTTTAATCGCATGCAAATAATTTATTGTTTAAGGTGTAAGCACAAGAGAGCATTTCCTTTTTTAATACATATCGTATGGTACTGGATTACAGCAAAAAATGGTAATAGAAAATTAATACCAGCTATACTTTATATTTTTTTTTTTAGAAGTAGCTCATATGAAGTGTGTTGTGACTATTACCAATAGCGTAACAGTAATTTACCCGGTGCTCAATTAAACGTTGAATTAATGACTTAATGAACGAATAAAGCAGCGTACTAGAAAGTGCGTCATATCACTATAGTGCTCGAAACGCACTTACCTCGGGCATTTTTTCTCTAAATTGCTTCCCAGAGCGGCAGGTCTTACTGAATTATTTTACAAAGGCGGGAGCGCTACGAAATGGAGATTCCGGGACAGAAAACTTCAGTATTACATAAAGAACGTGGACAGGCTCTCCATTTCATAGGGCTTCCGCAGCGGGACCACAGGTTAGAAGAGGATGGTGATGTAGTTTGTTACTGCTTACAGATGAAGGCAAGACATTCAACCTGGGCATTAGGTGTTAATTCATGCGTTGAATCTGTGATTGTATTAGAGACGGGTGTTTTCTAGAATGTAGACAAAAAGCGTAACTCGTAAATATTTAGGAAGTGTAGTTTGCTGGATGTGTATCTGGTAGGTCGGAGTTTAAGACTAGTTTAGGTGGGTGGTTGTGTAGTGCTTGTCGAGTCGTCAGTGTCATGTTTGCTGGGGCAGAGGGAATCTGTAAGTATAGGTTGTCGAACTGTGAAATACGGTTAAGCTTCTTATTTTTACCTAGTGGTTGGTGTTTGGTTATGAAGTGATTTCAGTTGGAGGGGTTTAGAGTTATAGCAAAGAACTGGGCGGGGAACATAATGTGATTTTGAAGTGGTATTATTTTTCTTTCATTGTGCTGGTGTTGAATATTTGTGGTTGTTAGGCACCCCCTTGAGGGAGTTCCCAAAGAGAAAGGGCTTTAGAGATATAGCTAGATGGGCAGCCGATGATTGTTTTGAGTGTCCATTGTGTTTTTTTTTTATTCTGTTAAGTTTGCTTTTGACGAAGGGTGACCAAACAGGTGAGGCGTAGAGTAGGGTGGAGCTGATGACTGGTTCCAGTCAGTATTTTGAGGGGAAGTGACTGTTGAATGCTTCGTATGTGATGGCCAGTTTGGTTGATAAGCTGTAGTGAGTGGGATTAGTCGATCGTTCATAGTTTTAGGACGTTACAGGTTATATTCATGTCTGTTTGGGGATAAGCTGGTGACTGTATTTCCGTGGGTATACAGACATTCTATTTTGAGTGGGTCAGTTTTCTGTTCTTGTGATTTGTAGCATGTTTGTGAATGGGTGAATTATATATTGGTGCTGTATTGCGAGTGTGAGGTAATATGCTTATGGGAGGATTTTTACACTGGTTTGCAGGAGACTATGGAAGGTCATGTCCCATTATGACATGAATATCATTTAGCTGAAACCTATGAAAGAAATAGAATTGATTGTTCTACAGTTTTGTGAAAGACATACGTTGATACTCAACATTCATATCATGTCTTGATTTGTTCCGTTTGATGTCAGTTGCGTGTGCTTTGTTCCTTGACTACAAATTTTTTTAGAAAATTTGAGTGGTCTTAAGACTGGCATCAGTGCCCCTACCCCAGCAAATGAGTGTCCATAGATATGTGCGATTAGAATTTAGGGTACAAAGCTCGAGTAACCGGTTATCTGATATGCTTGAAGAAATCCGTGATTATTTTTGCATCTCTACACTACAAATGGCAGCGTCACAGAAGAAATTCACTTTCACTGGACAGACTTGGTATAGAATAACTGAGGCGCTTTCTGCCTTCATGTGTGCGTGGTTGTGCTGGTAGTACAGAGATGATAGTCGCCTTATACCATGACTGGTAACGTTGACCCACCCCCACAGAACATTCTCTAGCATGTTTGCTGTGACTGCACGGCATGCAGATGAGGTGGCGCTTGCAGCCCCAAGGTCAGCTCTCGTCTGCACAGGGTTTGCTTGCAATACCAGGGAGAGCTGCCATACACACAAACATCAGAGAATTATCGACGAATTTTCTTGTACAAAAAATCGCTTTCCATTGTTGTGAATAGCCATAGATGTGCAGCCAGTTCTTTAGCATTGTCATTAATGAAATATACTGATTTAATTGAATTACTGAAATTGTAAAGTATGTATTTTGCTCAGGCTTTGGAGCTTTAGGGAGTGGTGCAGTTATCAAGTACAAGTTCTTTTCCTTTCTAAAGAGATTTAAATCGTACTGTATTTTAGTGAGACATCCTAAATTGATAATGGAGGCGTGTTTGGTATACTTTTTTTGTGGGTTGGTTGCCAAACAATATAGACCATTTGATAATGCTTAACATTATCTTCCACTTCAGTTTCGAGGCAAGACGGCAAGTTTCATAGTCTATGTATCTATATTACTGACATCCGTTACCTTCGGGAACTACTTCGAGAGGGTGGCCATATCAAAATTCTCCATACTGGTGAACTCCTTTACCACGTCCTAGCCTTTTAGTGCTTCATCCTTAACAAGCCACTGGCACTGGGCAACTCTAGCTGAGTTTTCATAGTTCCCAAACAAAATAGATTTTTAGTATACTATAAAACTTTTCCTTTGGTAGAAAAACTCTATTAAGGATACTTTGGTTATGATATGTTTGGCAGACTGTTCCTGACAAGAGACGAACAACGGCGTCA
This sequence comes from Panulirus inflatus, assembly GCA_032361765.1. NCBI lineage: Eukaryota > Metazoa > Arthropoda > Malacostraca > Decapoda > Palinuridae > Panulirus > Panulirus inflatus. The sequence goes on from JAUUDY010344289.1 coordinate 15,466, forward strand.
TTTGTACACATCCATTCTTTAGCTAAGTATGATCAAGCACGACCACTTCCATGGTTTACCTTGACCGCTTCATATGCCCTGGTTCGGCCCATTGATAGCACGTCGTTCCCCATATACCACATCGGTTAAATTATTTGTAATAAAACGTGTGTTGTTGCTCTCCAGAAACGGCACATATTCAACTGTATTGATTTGTAATTTTTTTCGTATACTTGATATTAGTAACTTAACAAGGGAAACTAAAAGTAATTGTTTATCATAATGCAGCATTTACCGTAAGAAACTGACGTTATTGAGGTTACTAAGTTTTTTAGGAAGGTTCAGGCGAAGATACTGGAGTGGGGCTAGGTCATTGATATGCCGGGGTTGGTGGGTATAGGGAAATGAATCGGTTGCTGTTTGCATATGACAGCTCTGATGGCAGACATTGGGGAGAATCCTCAGAAGCTGGTGACAGAGTTTTAGAGAGTGGGTTAAAGGAGAGTGTGAAGTAATTGTGAACAAAAGCAAGGTTATAAAATGCAGCAGGAAATTAAGTATGAACAAAAGTAAAGTAATGAGGTGCAGCAGGAGAGTTAAATGTAAACAAAAGTAAGGTAATATGTGCATGGGAGGGGGTAGGGGGGGTTAACGTCTCAGAATTCTTTAAGTGTGTTAAAATGGGGATGGGGAGGTCTTGGCAAGGGGGAGTATGGAGCTTTGGTTACTGGGAAATAGATGTGGCAGCACATGAGAAAGGAGGCTGGCAAGCTGTAGGTTTGATGGTGGGATTGAGGTCCTGGTTGTGTTTCCACGTGGACAGAAAGGTTATTGTATGTATGAAGAAAGATTTGGTATGTTTTAAGGCCCGACCATGTTGTATGAACGTGACGTTTTGGGCTTCGAATGCAGAGAAAGGATGAGGGAGGTTTCTCCGGAAATTAGATGCTCGAGGACGTTGTTACGTGAGGGGGTTGATCGTTTAAGACAGAGGTGTTGTAGTAATTGCTATCTGATTGAGAGGGCCAATAATACTGCGCTGTAATTGGATGGACATGTAGAGATGTGAGTAAAGAGATACGACAGAGAGGATTTTAGTGTCAGAAGTGGTGGGATCAAGGAGGAGGGAAAGAGCGAGAAAGAGATGGTACTGAGTGAAGGAGGCTTTGGGATATTGGAGACTGAACATCCAGAGGGTCGAAAGGCATGCATCGGAGCGATGTGGTATGTTGAGGGCGACGTGCTCTAATGTCATACGGAGCGACAAAATTGAACAGTGGATTAGTCTTTGGAGTTTAGCTGTGAATATTAGCCTCCGGTTTTGGTACATTATACATGGCAGCTAGACATTTGATGCGTCTAAATGAGGCTATTGTTCGTTTGCTCCTAACGCCGCTTCGTCAAAACGGGAAAGGCGTTTATGTATTAGAAGATATTAGTTACCAAAGAATAACTTAATAATACAACTTACATTTTTGGAATATTTTGCAACTAATCGTACAGCACGGATTTACCCTTAATCTTTCTGGTTGTATCTGGACTTAATTTGTTTAATCCGCTTTCTGCCATTGCGAGGAAATCATATCGTGTTAGAAATGAGATTATCTGAGAGTGATCACGGCTTATAGTTTAAACTGAGAAGTGGATCACTTCCTGGGAACCGTTATTTCCTTTGCCATATTGGTACTCTGAGCACATAGGGTAACACATTTTGCTTTGGCACCAGTCGTCACATGCGGGCACGTTAGTCAGCTTATTCTGAATAATTATCAGCAGCAGAAATACCGAGACTATTCAGGTAAAATTTTAGCTTCACTGCGCGAGGAGATATGGCCGACCATCTGGATCAGTCGGAAAAAGGGCGGGCGAATGTATAAGCTGATGGAAGTTCCTACTGACTTGAAAGATTACTAGTTTAACCTGTGGTTTTGTCTCTTGTTTTGCAAGGAAGGTTTGGTCTATAATAGAATACATCAACGCTTTTAAGTTAAACTTTATAACGTACCTCCTTGTGAAATATTGATTATCAGAATTCTGAAATCACTCTTCTCCAGTCATCTTGATTTCCTTGCCGTAACAGACAAGTCTCTTCGTAACTGGGCACGTCTTTAGAAGTGTAACAATTTCATGGTCATGTGCTTTCTGATTGGTAACGTTTAATGTCTTATATATTTCCGAAGGCACACTTTAGGAAATTTCGCTGTCAGTCATGGTGAAGATTTTTTTTTTTCGAGTTTCAAAATGTGATCTTTTATACTTCAATATTTTTTTTTTATGAAATGTTTGTTGGTGATGGTGACTTGTTACACAGACTTTTATAAGTTGGATTCATTCCTCCTTTTCCAGACCAAAGAAAATGGTAATCAGATTTATAACTGGCATTTCCCACGTAGTTAGACGATGTTGAATCGACTTTATTTCTGAATTTCCTGGACTGTGTTAAGAACAGGAAGGGGATCTTGTTGCTAGCGCTCATATCTGTTGGAGACGGCCAGGAACAGTGGCCGAGGAGAAATGCACGACGTAAGAGAAGTGTTAATAATAGCGTTGACCGGTGGTGACCGTGCCACGCTCGGACACTTGTAATAGGAACGAGGAAATCGAACTTTTTTTTTTCTTTTGTCGATCAGTCTCTTGCATTCTGGTTTCGCTCCGACTCCAGAACATTTTTATTTGTCAATAAGACAAGGCTATTATTTCCAATTTTGGTAGCAGTATACTTTTTCAGTAGTACGTGATGTTCCTTCTGAGCATTTTTCTTATCTGTTAATTTGCCGGAGGTTGTGGGGTGGAGGTGCCTTCTGCTTTACTATTATCTCTCTACAGTAAATAAAATCATGGCCTGGGGACGTTGCTTCTGTCCTCCAGCAGATCACTTTGTCATGGATCATCAGGTCCCCCTCCTGGTAAATGATCTTCCCATATACTATGTAAAGTGTCTACACTACCTCAAGCAGACTCATACTCTCCATTGCACTACCTTCAGCGTCTCGAGCAGATGATACTTCCGTTAGTATTGCAATTGCAAGTACTTAGAAGATTCAGTCAAACCTTTGTTTAACTTTTTTAGTTGCTCAAAACAAAAAACTGAGTAATTAACTCCGAGAGACGTTTTACTTCAAAGGAACATAAATGAATGGCCTCACAGTCGCACGTTATTCTTGATGGTCTCATGTCATCCCTTGTGATCACATGTCAGTTCTTACCATTGTGTCGTCTCCAGCGGTTATTTGTGATCTTTGAATCACTTTTTATATCCTGTGGCATAGACTTATGCCATATACTACATGTATCTGATGGTCATGTGTCGTCTTTGATGGTTAGATATTGTTTCTTAAGGACATGTTGTTTCAGTTGGTCACATGCTGTATTTGGTGCTTACCTGTCTTCTTACATGGTCATGTGTTGTATTTGATGGTCCATTATTCAGGAATTTTTTTCATTCCCAAGTGAATATACCTCCACCCCTTTCCTGCTCTCCCCCTATCTCTCTTTCAATGGAAATTAAGTGGATGTTCCTGACTTCAGGTGCAGGATGTCCAAGTATTTTGATACTGTGAAGAATCTATATTTTGATACTGCGAAGAATCTAGATAGAGATGATAGCTGGAGGGTTTAGTGGCAATGCTGTATGTATGTGCATATATGCATGCATGGATATATGTATACAAACACTTTTGTAATATGCATAGATGCCTATATCACTACTGCGCCCTCTTACAAATGAGTGTATAAGCACCCCATTGCTGAACTTACTGAACCTCTCCCCAATTCTACTATACCATCTCGTCCTAGGCGACTTCACCCTTTTCTCTCCCTGACAGGGAGGCTGCAGCTCGGGCACGACCCTGGCATAACAGACAACCTTCGTTGCCTCCGCTTCGCAATTACCTCCTCACCCGCCGCTTCCGCTCCCGCTCCCTCCCCACACTCCCCTGGTAGTTGCCGCTGGAGCGTTGAAGCTGTAGTTGCCACTCTTTTGCTCCCTCTGTAGCGTTATTTGCCGCTCTCGCTCACCTTGACTTGTGACCCAGAACACGTTCCATGTTCTCCATTAATTCAGATTCTTGCCTTCATACGTGCTTTCCCTTGTAGTCTTCTCTTCCATTACAGTTTCTTTCTCATCACTCTAGCCGTAACATTTAATGTGTCCCATCCATCACTCCTCATTCCGTTTTCCCTTGTCATCCCTATCACATGTATTTGTACCACTTATTCTTTTTCTTCTTACGACTTCTCACTCTTCTTCCCACATCTCACTCTCCCCAACACTTCTCACCTTGCCCTTGACCCATGTGATTTGATCATTCGTCACTTTACCCTGAACCCCTTTCTTCTCCTTCAACCCTCTTCCATTCTTCAGCTTTATCTTCCCAATAATTCTTCACTTTACCCCGTCACCTTGCATTCCTCAAGATTCCCTGCCGTATCCCTTATCTTTGCCAATACCGTCACGCCTCACTCGTCCTTCCTGTCTTTCATCATTGTCTCCCTCACTCGTATCCTACTCAGCCACTCCTGACTGTACCCTTCACCCTCGTTCTCACTATTTTCTTCTCTTCTTTTCAATCTGTCTCTCACCACTGCCTTCTCCATTACTTTTCAGTCTGTTTCTATATATGCCCTCCTTTCGATTCCTTACTCTACCCCTTATCCCTCTCGTCTGATCCATAGCTCACAGTACTCCTTATGCCTTTCCTTTCCACTCAGCTCTGCATCCTCACCCTTGTCGTCTTCATATCCTAAGTCTGCTGTCCATTCCTCTCCATCCCCGGGGCTCCTTACTGTACACTTTGCCCTATGATTCTCCGTTAATCTTCATTTCCCTCACTCCTCGTTCCTCATGATCCTTGCTCTAACCATCACTATTCTTCCTTGTTACTCTTTAATCCACTTTTCGCCCATGCTCTCCATTCTACATACGAG
>JAUUDY010344290.1:0-11584 GCA_032361765.1 Panulirus inflatus
CAAGTATGCAGTCTGTTGTGGATGAGAGGGCTTGGGAAGTGAGTCAGTTGCTGTTCGCTGATGATACAGCGCTGGTGTTTGATTCGGGTGAGAAACTGCTGAAGCTGGTGACTAAGTTTGGTAAAGTGTGTGAAAAAAGAAAGCTGAGAGTAAATGTGAATAAGAGAAGGTCCTTAGGTTCAGTAGGGCTGAGGGACAAGTCAATTGGGAGGTAAGTTTGAATGGAGAAAAACTGGAGGAATTCCACCAATCCTGAGGCACCTCACCATGATCCTAACTAACCTGACAGTGACCATCCAGTTCAGCTGCCTTGACACATTTTTTCATCTTATGCAATGCTTTGACCACCTCTTCTTTCTTCACCAAACCCCTTTCTTTGACTCTCTCACTTTGCACACCTCCCTGACCCAAACATCCTACATATGCCTTACTATTATCAAACACATTTCATCTGTGCTTCAAAATGCTCATTTTATCTCCGTCTCTCTTCACCATTACCTTGTACCATTTTCCTGTTTGTTCCTTTCTCCGATTTTCCCATTTATTCTTTTTCTCACACTATTAACCTCTCTTCGAAACATCTTTTTCTTCCTAAAGTTTACTGACCCTTGCTCGCTCCAACTCTTATTTGGCCTTTTTATCATCCCCACATCCTCCTCTTGAGAAGGAGAGGAATTTAGTGAAGCTAAAGGTAAGAACAACACTCCTGCTTTTAAGAAACACAGGAAGGCAGGGATTACTTAGCTGTACTAGCCTTAAGCTGAAATTCTATTCATATGCAGAGTGGTGGAAAATGGAAAGAAGCTACAGTTTATGCACTGTATCTTGGAAAACATCCCTAATGTTGCTTGATGATTGGAAACAAAATCCATGAAAAGGCTTGTGTAGCCTAAGATTCCTGGAGGGCCACACAATAATCAGGAGGCATCAAGAAGATAAAGGAGAGGGTGATGGGACTTCTTAATTAGGGATGGCATTACATTTAAGGGAATAATGATGGCTGGCACATTTAAACAGTACATTATGGGTAAAATTGCCATGAAAAGGAAGCATATGGTTGTTTTGTCAGGTTAAACTGTACAGGGAACTAGAGTGATGCAGTAACCTTATTCCTTCAGTCTGTTGCTTCTCTTATATCATCCACCAGAACCTTCATGCCCCTCCGATGTTGCTGTGTTAATGACAGCCCCTATCCTGTGCATTCTCCTCTGGATATCAACCTGCTTGTATTTCCACAAGTGAGGTGAAATCAGACTAAGATGACCTTGCGCCTCCTTTCCCCTCACAACATCTAGACCATGGCCACCGTACCTCTGTAAACGGTTTCATTTTTGTTATCAGGAGAAACACTTATATGTATCACTTGATGAAGAAAGAGAAGAATAACAGCACAAGAAAAGTGAAAAATGAATGACTGATTTCAGTGAGGGATTATGTAAGAAAGAAGGGAGGGATCCCCAGTGAACTTGCACTTATGAAAGATGTTAATTAATTATCATACCAGATTTTCCTTATGTAGTACTGAGGTAATGGAGGTCCTTGGTTAATGTATCACAAGGACATAATATTTCAAAAAAAATCCAGTATCCTTCCCGCACATCCTAACAACTTGATCTCCTTACCCCTATATGTGGTGTGAGAGGTATAATATTTCCATATGTATTCATATTATTCATCAACAACGTTGTCCAGTTGTATGGAATAAGATTGCATTATCTATGAAAAAAGAGTATAATTTCAATGTAAAGAAAGAACCATATGCTTCAATATTCTCCCCACACTTTCTAGCAAGTCTCCCTCTCACTAAATTGTAGAGGGAAAGATGTAATATCTTAAGTATGCTCTTTATTACCAATGTGTGTAAAATAAAAGAACAAAGTGATTGTCACACCATCCCATGTTATCAAGGGCTGTCAAACTTGTTTGTTCAAACTGCATGTGGGTGTTCACTTAGTACAATACTAAGCCATTGAAAAGTAATACCGTAACTTTCTGTGAATTTTCCCTCGCTTTTTGATACTAATCTGTCGCTTCATATGGGGGATTTTTTTTCACTGTGATGGTATTTCTTGACCAGATCTACCTTTTAAGGCTTAAAGAGCAGCTAATCATGTTACGGAACTTGAGGGAAGAACTGTTGAGGGTGATAGTGAAATGTGTTAGGAGCTGAATGATGTTTCAAGGTGTTAGGACACTGCTGCCCCAGCCAGTGGCAGTTATAAAAACTGATAGGAATGACATAATCATACTATTGAAAAGAATTGACCCTTAAAGGCTCATGGTTGTGATAAGGTTTTTTCATATGTGCTGATGGAATGTGCAGAGGCACAAGTTAGGGCTGCTTCAAATATTGTTCAGTTGTACATTAGTGGAAGGTGCAGTTCTAGTTTGGTATAGGGCAGTTGTTATTACTGCTTTTAAGAAAGGTGATGGAATTGTACTGAACTATAGGCTAATTTCCCTAATAAGTTTGGTGGGTAAAACATTGGAAAGATAATCTATAGGCAAATGGATAACTAGTTGCAAAGGAGGAACAAACTAATTGGAAGACAACATGGATTTAAGAAAAGGTCATACATTACAAACCCTTTACACTTTTATGACAAGGTGACTCCATTTTAGATTAAAAATGAATAGATAGACTGTGTATTCCTGGACTGCCAGAAGGTGTCTTGACACATTACCCCATCTGAGGTTAAGTAAGAATCTACAGTACCAGTCAGGAATAAGAGGATAGACCCTTGCATTAGATAAGAAATTATGTATTGGAAGGGAATAAAGTGTCAGATTAACGGAGCATTATTGAAATGGGCTTGGGTCATCTGAGGGGTGCCTTCGTGTTTGGTCTTGGGACCACTGTTATTTTTGACAAAAATTTAGGCAAAAAAAGTTTGAAAGAGCAGAAAGAAGTATTGGTACTGTTTTCGTCTAAGGGTGGTGGATGGATGGAATACACTGAATAGTGAAACTGCAAACGCTGGTAGTATACACATGTTTGAAAAACTTCTTAATGTTGAAGAAAATTCGAGATGGGGCTACTTAGAAAGGTTGTTCAAAAGTACTGTACTAATTTATTGGTAGGGTGATGGAAGGTTGGAATAAACTTACCAGTGAGACAGATAATATGGGCAGTTTGTAAAGTATTAAAAGGCAACTGGATGGTATAGAAAGTTCAGAAGATGGGGCCTCATGAGTATAGAACACTTCCTGTTTGCTACAATTAGCTGACTTGGAGAACCTGCCTAGTTGGGGGTGCTTGAGATGACCAAGGAGAATCAGAGGCCAACCAGGCTCAGGAAACTAAATGTCCCAGAAGGTCAGGTCTGCCTTAGCTGGGTGGGGATACCCCTGGAAGAGAAAGCCTGACAGGATGCACCCACAACTCAGCTTGGGACCTTACCTGACTGTAACAATGGTCTCTGAGGTTTTCTATCCCTACAACTTGGTCTAGAACCCTACCTTACATGTATCTTACAGTGGTTATGGATTCAAAGTCATACCACACAAAGACTGAGGATGTTAATAGCAAATCCAAACATTTCATGGAGGTTGTCAGCACATGCCAGAGGGACTACCACAGGTGCAAAAGCAGGCTAAGATGTATTGGTACCAAAGAGAGTGAAATGCAAGGATGTCTAGGGGGGGCACCGTGGGCAGTCTTAGAGAGGGTCAGGCCTGGTCTTGCTGCACACTTGGAGACCCTAAGGCCTTAAACAAAGCCAACACTGTAAAACCATAACTTAGAAAGAATTATTTTTATCACATGTAGAAAGAACCATATGTGTGCCTTATCAAGAGTATCTTTTGAGCAGGCATGCCAGTGTATCAGTTTTTTATATGTATGATTAAAGATTTTATTTTTTTTTATTGGTAGAACTTCAAAATATTTGCTTTTTTCGGTAGAATTTCCAGAGATTTTCATTCAGTCTCAAGCCATTACTTTGTTGTTTTGTTTTATAATTTTTGTTGCGGCTAACTTAAACACTACAGCTGAATTATTGGTTGACTTTACATTTTCTTCATTACATGAGTATTTATGACCCAGTGACCTCGTATGGTGATAGTAATGGAAAAACGCAAAATGCTTCAGCCTCTGGTGGGAGGGACACCCAACCTCTGGATCTACCCTCCCCTGTACCACTATGTAGAAAATTGTTTGAGATCCCTGGAATCTTGTGCTCTCATTTTGAAGACAGTCTTTGACTTTGATCACAAAAAGTGTAGTGCTGTAGCCATCCCTTATTTTGCTAAAAAGCTTTTCTGTATCTGAGTTAAAATTTTCATGTAGGACCTCTTTATTCTTAATAGTGCTTTATTGATTGATTAGGTATATCGAAGATGAATTTTTAAGTTTAAAAAGCTAGTGGCAAGAACACCAGTGTTTGTAGCCAGTCTAGGTTTTGACTAAACAGCAGCAAATAGGAAACTTCTATTCATTAGGTCATTAGTAGCTGTTTATCCAAGAACATCAACAATCGGTGATATACAGGAAATTCTGCAATTTCCCCAGAGCCCCTTATTAGATTATAGTGTCCCACCTCAACTTCATCCTGGCATCAGGGCAAAGGTATCAGATGCCTCTGTGAAGATGACTGCAGCACAAAAGGGATGGCTGGTATGCTTTCAGCTCACCTTACCTTATGTAAGAAATAAGTTAGAAAAAAAATCTGAGTCAGTATCGTGGATCATGTTGAACTGTCTTTAAATATCTGAGACTTTCTAAGTGAATGTTCTCAGTTCCTTGTCTAACTCAGAAATGTTTTTTGTCATATATGTCTTTTTTACGTAAGTTATGGTGAGCCAAGGACATACCTACCATCCCCCTTGCTCTGTAATCATCTTCACTAAGATGTCTGATACTTCTTCCTTGATGCCAGGGTAGAGGTGGGGTGGTACACAATTATCTAATAGTGGGCTCTGGGGAAATATTAACATTTTATGTATGTCTCTGATTGTTGACATCATTTTTGGTTGAACAGCTACTAATGACCTGGTGTAGAGAAATTTCTCATTTCCTGTTGTTCAGTCAAAAGCTAGATGTGTTATGAACACTGATGTCTTTGACACTAGCTTTTTAGACTCGAAAATTAGTCTTCAATGAGAAACATTTTTAATGCTCTGAGCTGGTCTTTTTGTTATCCAAACATCTTAGAGATCCTTTCCCTGCAGGGAGGATAGTTGCTGGTGTAAACCTACATTGTTATTACATACTTGGGGTTGTTCTCCAAGGCAAGAAGATGTATACAGTACTTGCAACTATGAAAATTAAGCATATTTTGCTAAACACGATTACTTTTTTCAATTTCATTGGTGGTTCTATGATTTTTTTCATTGATGCAAAACTGTATTGTAGAAAATTATGATTTTTATGGAAAGTTTTATCAAGGTTAGTAGTTACACATCCTCTTTCCAAATGTTGTAAAAGTGATGCTAACCAATCAAGAAACCAAAAGTCATGCTAGTAATAAGTTACCTTGCTTTAAAACCATTAAACTTGTGGAAGTGATCTAATATTTAAACAGATTCACCATCTTTAATATTAACTATGACCCCCCTGTCCTCCTGTGCATCTTTATGTTGTAAGTGGGGAAGTTTGTCCTCGACCAGGGTGAGGATTCAACTCGACGTCTCTACTATGCCTCTTGCGCCCTGACGTATCTGCTGGCTATGGTCTCCTCCAATATGGCCCTACAGTGGGTCAGCTACCCTACACAGGTATGTTTTATATCATTCCTGAGTTTTTATTGCATTTTGTCATTGTGAAGATTTGTTGACATCAAAATACTGTAACTGTATTTTGTAATTATAATTTTCTCATTATGCTCTTCAAATATCTTTGTCAGTTTTCAGAAGTTATATATGCAGTTTTCTGCTATCTCAGCAAGTTGGCACCTGCTATCAGCCTTAAACATAAATTTTGATTTTCTGATCATATGTTTGCCATATTGATAGAGATGCTCTGTGGAAGGTATTACAAATATATGGTGTGGGAGAAAGGCATCTAGCACCAATGAGGAGTTTCTGTTGAGATTAAGGCATGTGTGCAAGTTGGAAGAGAGGAGGGTAAGTGGTTCCATGTGAGGTTGGGTTTCTGGCAAGGGCATGTGAACTTATGTGGTTACCGTGGCTATTTAATCAGGTCAAGGATGGTGTGGTTAAGGTCAATGCAAGGTCTTGGAAAGAGGGACAGGTTTCCATTCTGTTGATGTTGGAGGGTCTAGGAGGTCAGTCATTTGTTTACTGATGACAGCTCTGTTGGCAGAGTTGTATGGGAAACTGCAGAAGCTGGTGTTTGAGTTCAGGAAAGTGTGTGAAAGGAGAAGGTTCAGAGTTGATTAAAAAAGTAATGTTATGAAATTTGAGAGGGGAAAGAGACAGTTCGGTTGGAGTTCTTGAAGCAAGAGAAGTCTGCATGAGATAGAGTAAATTGGAACTACTTGGTATGCTGGGGCAACATGCTGTCAATGGGATAAGCCAGGGCATATGATGTGGTCAAGGGAAACCAAGATATTGATCTGTCTGGCTATGCTGTGGATGCTTTGTTTGATTTTGTTGCATTATACTTGACAATTAAAGAGTATATTTTTGTTTTTGAGGCTGTTTCATATGTTCCAGGTGCTACCTCTCTAAAGTGAGAAAGAATAGGATGGCTGGGGTGTTGATTGTTTGCATATGTAGGAAGGGAGAGAAATGTGTATGTTTTGAGAGAGTAAAGTGGATGATCTGGCTCTGAATGAAACTAAATTCATAGGGGAAAGGAATGAATGGTTGTGAATGTCCAAGACAAAGCCAGGGATTAGCATGAGCATGAGAGCAAAGGCAGGTTTGGTACTATTGATAAAGAAGGAGTTGTGGGAATGTGTTAGTGTAAGAAGTGAGTTCCAGAGTGATGTGGGTGAGAATGAAAGTGAATCACAAGAGGTAGGTGACTGTTAATGCTTAATTAGTAAGAATAAGGAGCTGAGTGAGTGTCTTAGCAATTTGTGACTTGTTTCATGGCAGTCATTTGGCATCCTTTTTGACTCATAACTCTGAGTCTCTATTTTGCTTTTTTTCTTTTATTACACAACATACATTTTTTCATTATATTTTCTTAGTGCACTCATATTCACAGTATATATTTTTTCAAAAAATTGTGAAATAGCTTAATGCAGCAGATCACTGTTCAGCTTCTGTCATGATGGGGAATGAGTTAACATTTTAGCTCAAATTCTGGGAATATAGTAGGGGTTCAATTAAGATATTTTGTTTGAATGTAAACTGCTTGTATCATAAATGTTTTTTTTTTTTTCATGTTTATCGTAGGTCGGTAGGGAGGGATGTGTAGGAGGGAAGTATTAAAGGGATAACTAACACAGGATAAGACATTGTAGAAAAGGAAAATGGAAATAGCTGAACTCATAATTTAGTAGGAGTAGCAAAAGTGGAAATAAGAAGAGGAGAGCAAGAGGAATTGTGCAAAATCTTTCCCAGATGAAAAGATTGTTGACCACCATCCCGAAACACCTTGTTCCTGACTGTCATCCATAAAAACCCTAGTTGCTGACTACTTAACCCAGAGTCTGTAGTTGCTTACTATGCTCCCTAAACTTTGGTTTCCAGCCATATTCACAAGTGAACAATTTTATCAGTCATTTATGATATTATGTTAGGGACTTAGGTAGGAGAGACAACTTGTGACCATCAATCTTGTCTTAGGTGACAGTATGGGAAGAGCTGAGTTTAAGAAAATTCAAGATTTGTACTTCAATAGAATGTTTGTTTTTTATCATTAAGGACTGCAGTGCCTCCCAAAGATGCCAGAGAAGCTCATGAAAGTGCTAATTGGATCCAGTATCCTGCCAAAATAGATAAACTTCCAGGTGGCTACAGGTGGTTTGAACGATTACTAATTACCCCAACTCCCATTTCCTGCATAAAACCAACATCCTCTTCTTTGGCACAGAGTCAGCAAGTATATGTCCTCTCTGTTCATGCTCCAAAACATGCTTTTTGCTTTTACAATTTTGTCCCAGTTGATAAAAGATTTTGGTCCTTTGCATGAATTTATAGGAATTAATGATGTTTTAATGGTGTAAGGTGACCCTGTATATGATTGGAACTCAGATTCCTTACTTGAGATGATCATGTTAAACTAGAGGGCTTGGCTCACTGCCATTTACTTTTCATTTCAGTTCAGTGACTCCTGGACTTGTCAGTCATTGCTTGATTTTGTGATGCTCGGAGGTATATTCTGAGGAAAGTTTTGCTTATAAACTGGTTGTTTTATTTTTGCTGGCCAGCTTAGTGTTGGCCAATGTTCTTGTAACTCAGGATGGTTCTGGTTACAAAAGATATCTTTCACAGCAGTCTGTATTGTGGTTGAATGGTTTAAGCAGGTTATTGGCTGAAGTTGAAATCTCTTGTTTTCGTTGGAAATGGAGATCTTGTTTTTTCTTTTTCTTTTGACGAAGATATAACTTTCTCCACTTTTCTGTGGGTCTTCAAACTCTTGAGAAACTATCTCAGTTATAGCATTCCTGCCATGGTTTAGGCTGGTATGGCATAAAGCATAGCCAGGAAGACAAACATCATCACTTTTAGAAATAGCCAGATATTCTTCTCATGGTTTTATAGGATTCTAAAATGTTTTGCTTAATGTTTCCAGTCTCTTTTTGGGATGGACCAGTGATGTTGGCCTGTATTTTGCAGATTTCCTTCCTGTTTCCCCACTCCTATATCTCATTTAGAAGGTTCTAAGTATATACAACTGAGTAGATTCTGTTTGTGACTTTCCCTTCTGTTTGTGAGTTTCCCAACAGATCCCTGTTGTTTGCAACGTTCTGTATGACCTATGGTGCTTATTATCATAGATTTTTTTCTATTTTACTGTAAAGTGTGCCTTTATATGTGTAATTAGACCTGTTGATTGTGGTATTTTGTGAATTATATGTACTAGGTAGGCTTAAGGTTTTTGATAGAGTGAGGCCATATGTAGCTGATCTACTGATAGTGGTTTGGATTAATGATGATGGATAGGTAGATGATTTTATGAAATCCTTCATAAAATTACATGAGTTATGCATATGCATTCCTACCATCTTAAAAGTGTAGTATTTTATTGTGCCAGTTATATAATCTGTTCTTAGATGAGAACTAGATAAGGCATAGCTGACTCAGCTTGCTGTTCCTGGCTGTGTTGTTTTACTTGGAAAAATCTTCATTTGGTTGAAACTTGTTTCTCTTCTAGGATGTAAATATATCTGGCAAAATCTCCAGTCAAGGGCAGAAGTTCTCACTTATTTTAGGCCTTCCAGTAATAAAAAAAAAAAGTGAAAGGAAAAATGATAACCCAGGAGTTATGAAGGAATGGAAAACTTGACTTTAGAAAGACAGGATGTAGTTCATTGTAGTTCATAGGAAAGACACGAGAAGTTAATGTGTGCAGTAAGAGGAAAAACTAGACATCATGATGGCCCAAGTCTAGAATTATTGTTGACAGTGCAGTAATTATGGGATCATGTGACTTAGCCAGAGGAGAGATCTAAGCAGCTTACTGTCAGATGCTGATACTGTGAAAGCCAGGTGAGAAAGAATTGATAATGACAGGGAAAGTGAATTGACATTTGGAGTATGAATAGGAGAGGTTATGATAAGACTGCTCTTCTGAGTGAGAATGTGAAGTTCAAACTTCCTTAGATGAGTGATCAATACTGTATATAGTAATGAATCAGTCTTTTTTTCCCAGTACTTTTCAGAAATGGAACTTCAGCACCTGAATAAAAGTCAAAGGCTTTAAAACAGACAGCTATTTGCATAATGAGGGCTATCCGAGATAAATTAAGTGTTATGTTGTATCAAATATGTTTATCGTATTGAATTGTGGAAAGTTTTGCTTTAGGAAGAGTGAGAGTTTTAGAAGTATTAAGCATGGTTATATGTGCCCCATAGGGAAATCTTGTCCTCCTTATTTCAACTGTACTGTACTTTGCACCTCACCTATACTTGCTGTTTTTTATGTTTCACCAGTCCTGATATGTTTGAACTAGAATTTTATACCTGTTTATCAGAAATGGGACAAATAATCCTTCATGCAAGCTTCCTGTGCACTCTGCATTTTATTGCTCTTCTTTCATAAGAGCTTTCAGTGCACTTTCAATCTTTTTCCTTTGCAATAACATACTTTAAGCTTGACTTTCCCATTACCATCCTCACTTCACTTCCAAGTCTTTGGAGTCCAGACTGATACAACATTCACACTCACTTTTTTCTCAGATCGATATGAGAGGTTTGGTCAGATGTCTAACTTTTAGTTTTTAAGCTCTTAGTACAATTGCTATATTATCCATAAAATCCTTTCATATGATGCAACCCACTGCAGTGGACTTCACTGCTTAAAAATTCACCCTCTTAAGGACTTTTTGGACTTCATTAGATTAAGTGTGGGGTCTAATAGAAAAATCCATGAACTTTTATTACATTGCAGATTTAGTCCAGTTAAAGTTGAACCCATTGAACTGAGTTTGGGAGTAAGTTCCGGGCCTCAAGCGTTGTCACTAGGTATCAGATGATGGCCTGTACACCATCACCGCTGCAAATTTTTCTTTTCTTTTACATTCATTGTTCTCCCTGCTCATATTCACCTTGTCCCATCTTATGTTTAGTTGCATTCTTAAATATAATTTCTAAGGCATTCATAACTTGATTTCTCATAGACACAACTTTTTTAGTGGTGGTTGGTTCCCAAGAAAACCCAAAAAATTTGTTTTAGCTTATGTTGCCCTGTCTCTTAACATTGTATATGTACCATGTTTATACTCAAGTACACACACACACACACACACACACACACACACACACACACACACACACACATACACACACCAATTTAACTCAAGTGTGATATCCTGGCCATGCTTTCATTATTTGCTTAAAGATTTAATTGCTTCTACAATTTTTCCTTTGAAATATTGAATAATTAGATTACTGTCACATGTTGCACTCCTGTGAGTGTGGGTAGGGTTTAAAGAAAAAGAATTAAAATTTTTCATGTTTTGACACAAGTATGAGATTTACAATAGATAAATAAATATATATATATATTTGTTGTTGATTGGTTGGTAATGATATTCATTGTATGTATGGATTATGGTGAAGTGCCTGTGGATTGGCTGAATACATGCATAGTGCCATTCTACAAAGGCACAGGGGTAAAGGTGAGTCTTCAAACTACAGAGGCATAAGTTTGTTATGTATTCCTTGGAAATTATATGGGAGGATTTTGATTGAGAGGGTGAAAGCATGTACAGAGCATCAGACTGGGGAAGAGAAGTGTGGTTTCAGAATTGGTAGAGGATGGGTGGATCAGGTGTTTGCTTTGTATAATGTATGTGAGAAATACTTAGAAAAGCAATTGGATTTGTATGTAGGATTTATGGATCTGTAAAAGGCATATGATACAGTTGATAGAGATGTTTTCTGGAAGGTATTAAGAATATATGTTGTGGGAGGCAAGTTGTTAGAAGCAATGAAAAGTTTTTATCGAGGATGTAAGGCATGTGTATGTGTAGGAAGAGAGGAAAGTGATTGGTTCTCAGTGAATGTA
>JAUUDY010344511.1:355-11581 GCA_032361765.1 Panulirus inflatus
TTATTCATTTTGTGTTCTGATGCTTATTTATCATTCATGTTGTTTATTTTAGATAACTGTTCTTTGATGTTCAGTATGGAGGAGGTGTAGTGTTTTAGACACCAAGAAGTGGATATGGCAGCGAATTGAACAATTGAAGCTAAATTGAGCCATGGTGTGGGCAAGGGTTGTGAAGGTTTTCAGCACACTGAGGAATGTGTGGGAAGAAAGGTCACACTGTCTGTATGGGCAAAAATGGATATGTTTTTGGTATAGTAGTTCCACCAGTGTTGCATACATGAATGCTTATTCCCTAGACAACAGAGTACTGGAGGGGCTGAATGTTGGAATGAAATGTTTGAGGACAGTATTTGATGTGAGAAGGGTTGAGTGAGGAGTGAAGGATAAAAGAGAAGGCAGTAAGAGGAGTATGTATGAGAAAACTCAAGAGGGTGTGGGGAAACAGTTTGGGCACATGGAGAGGATGAGTAAGAACATATACATGTCAGATGTGGAGGGAACAAGGAAAATGATAACCAAGAAGGAGGTGGAAGGGTGGAGTGAAATCTGTTTTGAGTGTTTGGGGCCTGAACTTGCAGTGTGAGGCATGCAAGGGACAAAGCAAACTGGAGAAATATGGTATACAGAGGGCAACATACTGTAAATGGGCTGAACCAAGTGAAATGAAGCAGTCAGGGAAAACCATGGGCTAAACCAAGTGAAATGAAGCTGTCAGAGAAAACCATGGAAAGGTTTGTGAGGAATGGTCATTGATGGGGACTCTGGCTTCAGTGCATTAAACATGGTAGCTAGAGAGATATGACAGATTTGGGCCATTTCTTCATCTGTTCCTGGCGTTTCTTTACTAATAATCTGTGAGAGTAGCATGCATGGCTTGCAAATTTGTGATACCTAGAAATTGTACCATGAGAGCTGGAACATTTATTATTTCCAAGTTTGATAAAGCTTTGCTGAAGTTTTCCAATAAGCTTATTATTGTGTCATTTTGTGTCAGGTTACATTCCCCAAGTATTCTGTAGCATTTCAAGCCCAGAAAATTTTGGTAGAGTCCACAGGTGCACAATTCTCCATCCCAAAAAATTTACATTTCAAGATAAAGTTCAAAGGTATCAAATATATTAAAAGTAATACATGGTATTCCATGATTTTTGTGTTTGTTCTTATGAATTATTCCATAGATTTCCTCTACTTTAAGTTTTGCTTGGCCTACTTGTCAGGTTTTTCATTTATTGCGTGATTTTCTTATACAATACATATGCATTGTTGTAATTCTTTCATACAAGATATCAAAATGTATATTATTACAAGCATACCAGTGAAACTTTTTGGCTGAGGTTATTTTTCAGTTTTATGTACCTAGGAACAATATTTTTCAGATTTGCCCTATGCAGAAGCAGTTTTAAATTTTAGCAGCCCCCTAGTTGTGAAAAATCACAATCTGTAAGACTTATAGTCATGTGTGCGGGGAAGTAGTTCAAAAAATATTAGGGATAAGGTTCTCTCCATCTTAATTCAGTTTCCTTGTCTGATTCAACAGATGCATGGCATTGGCACTGGCTAAGAATTTTCTGGTCTTGGATTAACTCAGCAATGAAGGGCTTAGAGTTCACGTAGACTTGCATAAGTTTGAATGCATTTACAATTACACTTTATTATTTTAGGCATGAAAAGTCTGAAAATGAGTTTATATTGCCATTTGATCTGCATTTATACTTCAGAGTGAAAAACTAGTCGTTCAAAGCATCTTTTTCAATTATAATTTGTATTTTTAAGTTGAAATTGTATAATAGAGGTCTTCAGAAGTTCGTTAATAGTCTGTGAGTTAACGCTGGCAAAGATTTTCTTGAAAAACTGTCTCATTGGGCCAAAAAAAAAAAATCGTGAAAGTTTATATTTTGCCCTTTCAGTAACAGCTGATTTCATGCTCCAATTCAAGGGGTCTTGGAAATATGTTGAGTATATTTTACATATTTCATTTTTTATTTACCGGACTTACTGAACACACTGAGTCCCACTTACAGGCTCTGAATGTTTTCTGGGTTCTTATTTCCCATGTATTGGAGTTAAGATTTTATAAATGCAGCAAAACCTCTCCTAACCAAAATGATTCATATGAGCTTGGCCATCATGGTGTTGTGGATTTTTGTATGGGTTGTAGTGGTTTTCTCACTCAAACAGTGTAGCCCCCATCAGAAATGCTTTGGTTTTTAAAGGTATATGTCTTTTATACAAAAAAAAGATGCATTTGGAACTCTCTTAACATGCCCTTCACCTCAAAAAAATCTTTTGACTGATTTTTTATCAGATTCTCTTGGGTTTTCTTACATAAGCTAAAAAAACAAAAAGATTTTGAAATGATTTTGTTTTCAAATATGTTTTAGTTGTGAGAGGCTTGAGGTTAGAAGACTTTCAGTTAGATTTTTATTGTATATGTTGTTTGATCTTGTGTTAGTATATCTCATGAATGCATTGCAGTTAATTGCCTTTGTGCATTTCCCCTTTTTCTGGTTTTTGAGTTAAAAGAAAAGTGATTGAGAGTGAACAAGTGACATGTGCTTGCTTTGAACATGAATGAACTTTGTACTGTTGAGTCTGTTATTAGGTGTGTGACTCTAGATTATAGCCTCTTTTATTCTGTACATGTCTCTCAACTGAGGAATAGTCTGTTCAGTACACCTTTAAAAGTGCACATAATTATGTCTCCCTCTTATTAAACAATGTACCAGTGTTCTTGTATCTTACATTAACTTATTTTTGTGAGTTCACTGTATTCTATAGGCACAGTGCATAGAATGACTCATTGATTCATGTATGATAATATTGATGTTTCTAGCTATCACACACTGCCCATTTACTCGTCACTGTGAATAGTCTTATTTGAGAGTTGCATAGCTCAGATTAGATACTTACATTTATCCTGGCAGCATCTGCCAATGTGTGTGAACTGTTTGTTTGATTTATGAAAATCTATAAGCAAAATTGACGCCCATTGCATTGTTGCCACTTTGCCAAAGGTTATAGTATAATAAGGTAATTTCAGTATAGTATTTTGCAAATAATACTGATGAGAGTATCAGTCACTGTTCGTCCAAGCATAGATTCTTATGGAATGCTACTTATGATTGGTCATGAGTGTCATGACCACTGATCATATTACTGCTTTCTACCTTGATCATGCTCTTGTATAGTAATTCAATAAGGAAATTTTCTGACCAAGACAAAGAATTTGTATGTTGAGCAGCTTTTTCTCTTTTTTATTTTCTTTTTTCCTCCTCTAAGCTATCCAGGTTCTTGTTGAACATAATATGCCAAGCTTATAGTAATTTTGTCCATTTAAAAAAGATTTCATGATCTATTATTCATGAGTCCATCTCATTAACCTGTGAGGACAGGCTAACAGACTGAAACTTGCTGGCTCCAGTAGTCCGTATTACCACTTCAAAGCAATTAATCTGTAATTTTATAAACTTTTGAACTCAGACGAATAGCTGATAGTCTCTTGCCAGTTTTTCATATCTTTCATAAGCAGTGCTGTAATGTTTGCAGCTATCAGGAAGCTCACATTTCAGCATACTCTGTCTCAAAATTGCACTCAACAGCTCAGAAGTAAGTATTGCAAGATTTTTCAGTATTACTGGATAAAGTTTGATGTAACTCTTTTTGGTTGCTGTGTTTAACAATAGCTGGTTTTGAAGTATGCTGCCTGTTGATAAAGTGGTTAGATTAGCTCATTGTCTACACTTTCAGCATAATTTTACTCTGCTCTGGGATAATTTTTATCATTTCTCATGTGAGCACAAGCAAAATAATGATGTCTCAGCGTTTCATCCTGAACACACTTCTGTTTACATATGATGGATCAAGGGTATAAAGGCTGTTACCTATATGTTTGGTTGAGGGAGTTGATTCCATGGCTCTGTGAGCCAAAATATTTTATTCTTGTGAGGATATTGTTAGTTGTAGAAAGATAGAAAAAATGATTTCCTTGTAATGAAAAGTTAGTACTTGAATGGCTTTTACTTATTTTTGATATCTCAAGTGTCACATTTATTTGGTAGCATTAATAGCAAACACTTATTAAAGAAAGAAGAAAGATAAGTTTGAATGCCTTCTACATCACTTTTTATGCTTCTTTAAATGTTATAGACAGTAGGAAATATGCTGTTGAAAATTGGTGTATATATGGGAATTGCTTTCTCTCAAGTTGTTTTAAATTTGGTTCTGAAAATTATTTTGCTTTTAAAGAGTAAATAAAGGGTAAATGTGAAACTTAAAGTTTCTGTGAATGCTAGATATATTACTCTCAACACATGATTTGTACCTATGGTTTCATTTTGCCATGAAGTGAGATTTGCAATAGGGAGAGTGATGCTTTCCTAAATACCAGTAGTACATGCAGTGGTATTTTTCAGTTCTTATTTCTGTTATTGTCTGTACATGACTGTTTCTATGCACTGTTGATTTATTCCTTTAAAGATATTGATACCCATGTTGGAAGTATTTTCCTCTGGCAAGCATCTGCTCAATCACACACTTAGGTCAAAATCTACCTTGCTGACAAGGTTTCCTAAGAGAAATGCTGAACCTTATCCACCTATGAGCAATCATCCATCACAGAATTGCACTAAGAATAGATCTTTACCAAATCTAACTTGACTTGAGAGCCTCTTTACAGAACCTTTTCATGTTATAGCTGAGCTACATCAACCCAGAAAATGTCTTGCAGAATGAGAGTTTTTGGTAATGCATATCTAATGATGCTCTGAATCATATTCCAGTAAGGGAAGAGCAACTTCAAGTGACATTCTCTAGAATATCTTGAAATGCTAAATCACATGATGAAAGTGGGCAAGTTTTTGATAAGAAAGCTGTTGTAGATAAGAGCAGTAGAATATAGCATGTTGTATCATGACATACACAAACTTTGATTTTACCCGTTAAAAAGAACTGCAGGAGTTTGTGCAGTACTGATCAAATAGTGAACTACATGCCCTTTGTTGACATGGCATGGGAAATGAGCCACCACCCCACCATCACCCCCTTTTTGTATGGTTCTTAAATCCATGTCATCTGAGTGCTTTTTTTTCTCTAATCAAGAAGGGATCTGAAGTATAATGTAGTGTGTATCATGTGCATATAATGTTTCTTGATGTTCTTTTGTTTTAACAGATGAGTCATGGAAAGTCATGGTATTTAAACTAAAAAAAATCTCTTGAAGAGTGCTGTAGTGGCTGTCAACATGTGTGCCAACTATAATTTCACATTTCAAGACCTTTGTAAGGCAGAGATAGAAATAAGACCCAGGACATGTCTTTTACATGACATCATATAGAGAACAGCATCGTCTGGAAACTGTCTGTGTATTGAGTGTTCTCAAGAATTTCTTCATCATACACACCCACATAAGGTAAGAGGCAAATTTCCTCAGCTCTTGGTCCAAGGTTAGGTTAGGTATGGTTTGAATGGGTCGGGACCTAACAAAACCGTACCTTACATAACCAGGGTTAGGTTATGCAGGCCTCAGTTCTTGAATTTGTAAATCTCCACCCCATAAAATACTTCTGCTCTGAAATCCTGCCTAGTTTTGTCTGATCATTTTATATGATGGAATATTATAAGCACTTGTAAGAGCTGCTCTCTCCCACTGGAATATGGCATGAAACATCAATAGAAATGCATTTTGTAGAACATTATGAAAGTTTTGATTTTCTTGGTTACAATGTGTCACAAGATTCTGGTTAGGAGAAAAAAAAAAAAACATGCCCTCCAACAAACCCACCTTGAAATTGACAAGTAGAACAACTTTGTAGGCTAGAAACAGTAACAATTTCAGAGAAAAGAATCAGTTTTGTCATTTCATTGAAAGATTTTTTTTCATAAGTATATTTTTGGGCTGTATCTAGTAGAAGCATCTGAATTTTCTAATAATCAGTTGGACTGAATAATGTATTGGTATACTCAAATTATAGCCCATTAAGAACAATGCATATCTTTTTTCCTTGTGTTTAAACAAAGAAAAATTCAGAACTGCCCATCAGCATTATTATTTAATTTTTTGTTTATAACTAAAAATGGAACATCTTAACCTAGAGCTATTTTCCTTAGAATATGATCTTTCTTTTGATTGGATGGAGAGCCTTAATTAGAGCACCTTGATTTAAGTGATCATTAGCTAAACCAAATCATAACATGACATATACAGTGTTCACAAAAAGCCTTGTCTGTCCTCCCATGAATTTCCAGAGGCGATACACGGCTGATGTTCATTGTGGCTGCAAGCACGTGATGCTTTCAGGGTGAAATCATTGTATATCTGGTCACTGAGACTAGTGTTTCTACCAATGTGAGCACCAGCAACCTGCCTCAGTGCACCTCAGGTAGCAGTGTGCTTCAGGCTATCTTGGGGGAATAAAATTCTTTCTTTACTCTTCCAGGCTTCCACTTCATTTTGGGAATTTTCGTTTCTGGGCACCGTGTTTCTTCAAATTGTGCTTCAAGATGGTTGGCTTTTACCATTCTAAGGAGAAAGCTTGAATTCTCACCTGGAAGCAAGAAAATGTGTGTACACATAAAATTTCTAGATGCACTGGGTGTTCAGAACACACGATTAGGCAGTCGCTTCCTGCTACAATTTACCAGTGCCTCACCTCATTCTGGAGATAAAAACCCTATAGACCCAATACAGTGACTAAAATACTTCAGGAACCTTGCCAGTTCCATGCCCATATGTCTGTAGATGGTAATCAAGGCCAAAGGAGAGAAGACAAAGTAGTAAAATGTAAATTTAACGTCACCCTTGAAATACATGGGAAGACAGACAAGATTTTTGTGGGCACAGTACATTGATTCATTCCTAGAGTTAATTGGATTTAATTTTGAGATGCATTGTTTACAATATGTTCAGGTTTCATAGTTTGAAGATTGCATATGTTCTTATTCAAAATTGCCTTTATAGGCATTCTGTATACAACTTTTAGTAAAAAAGTTGAAAATTGTAGTTTTTCCTCTGGAGAAACTGGAATAAAGATTTTTTCCATCTTGGACATAAATGGGCAGAAGCTATATAACCTCTTGAATAATGCTGTTTTAGAAATATAATAGTTGTTCTTAGTGTAAACATTAATATGTAAACCATTTAGAATTATTGGATATGATGTGTAACATACATGGAAACTTGTAGAATTGCATCAAACTTTCCTTTAATGCATCATGTGTAAGATTTAGAACCTTGCCCCTACGTGACTCAGGTACAACAGCCAATTTAGCAGTACACTATGTTTCTTTGCGAGAGCTTTTTACCATATCCTGTTTTTTGACCAATTGATGTCAGTTGATGCATTTTACCGTGACTTTGAAAAATGCATTAAAAGACTTGTCAGCTTCTTGTTCTGGAATGATTGGACTTTCCTTTGAAATTTTGTTCACTCTAGGCTGCTTGTTATGCTTGTCCTCATGTTGTTGAGCTGACATGAGCACAACTTCCATGATACCATCATTTTCTTTCTAAAACCATTAGTTTGTTGGAAGAGGGAAGTTTGTCAAAGACCTAAGAGTTTCAGCTTCACCAATAGACTTAATGTACATGCGAACCAAAGGTATTTTGTCTTCAGTATGAGTAGCATCTTTGACCACAGGAATTCTCTCCTCACCAGTTGGATAACCATCTTCATAGTCTGATTCCTTTTCACAAACAGAAAGAGGGGCTTCAGGGATGTTTCTGACAATGAGGTTACAAATAGCATCTTTCAGGGAAATAGCATGAGCATCCCTAGTTTGGTATGAAGTACTGAAGTGGATGTGAACAGCAAAACATACACCTGATGTGTAATCAGTAAGTGCACTGCTTGATACCTCCAGTGCTCCTTTTGGGTATGACAAGCATGACTTTCACAGTGACTCCAGGTTAGCCAGTATCTTAAGCACTTATATTGGCTTATTGCTCATGAACCTGTGGGTGTCATGCAGACATGCAGCAACTGAAATAAGACAAATAATCAGAGATACAGTCTTCTTTCCTGAAAGGACAACAATTAGTTTAGGCTGGTCCATGGAGGTTGCTATCCTCTCCTCTTTACTTCTTTGTTTTCCTTTGGCTTCATGATAACGGACTGCATGAAAATGTCCATGTTTGCTACAGTGGAAACACTTGCATGCATTCACAGCTTGCAACTCTTTTGGTGTGGGTCATATATATGAAGTTTTGATTGGTTTCACCTTAGATTTTCATCAATGTGTTTTATTAGTTTATATAGTAGTCTTCCATGGAAGAAGGGGGAAGCTAGATACTTCTTTAATCATCTCTAACAACTAGTGTGGGGTTCTTTCTCTAGGAACGAGCACTCACACATTACTTGATGATGCCTAACAAATCCACTGCTTCTCTTAGGAGGAACTCATTTAATAGAGAATAAGATTAGTTTCTCCCTTTTCAGGCATGGGCTCTGCAGTTTTGATATGATAGTCTTTCTCATTTACCATACATCTTAATATAAACTTGACTGTGCAGACTTGTTTGAAGAGGATATGGGAAGATTCTTTTTCTAGTTCAACTGTGATACCAATAAGTGTTCTCAGGACATTTAGTTTATGGGCTTTTTGTTGTGGGGAGTGAATGTCACTAACTTATCTTTTGCAATGCCTAAAATGATGTTATTGATTGGGAGTGGTCAGCTATTTAGGGTGATGAATAGGTGCACATGTTATTGATTGGGAGTGGTCAGCTATTTAGGGTGATGAATAGGTGCACATTGGATTCACATCAGTCAGGAGTTCAGATGGAGACTGTACTTTTCTTTAACGATGTAGACATTCTGTTTTGACTGATCCAGTGTTCTAATTGCATGGAGAATTCTTGCATGATTTTTGTTGCTCGGATGGCATGATGGTGCTGTAATGTGTAACCAGCAAATTTTGAAAACCTGCTCAAGAGTTCTGTCTCTAGGTCATTGATTTAGATTATGAAAAGTATGGGTCCCAGCACTGAGCCATGAGGAACTCCACCAGATATGTGAATCCAGTCTGACACTTTCCCATTTAACGGCACTTCCATTCAGAAAGCCAGTCTGCTATCCATGCACAGAATTGATCTTCTATGCCATGGTTATATTACTTAGCAATCTTTTATATGTTACTCTATCAAAGGCTTTAGGAAAGGCTGAGTATATAACATACATAACAGGGTATTCTTGAGTCCTAGTGGTCATATGTATTTGATATATATCTAATTTATTTAGATGTTGCTGGACTCCTCCTTGGTCATATGTATTTAATATATATATGATTTATTTAGATGTTGCTGGATTCCTCCTGCCCCAGGTTATGCTGCGAGTGAAAAGTCATTTTTGGTGGGACTCTTACCATTAGAGGTACAGTCTCATCAAAGAATTTTTCATTCCAAAGGAGTCTGCATTTTCCTGCTACTGGAAGTAGTGCATCCTTGGGCTGCTAGAGTCTTAAAAAAGGACGTGGATAAAACCAGGATTCTTTAATGGAAATTGGTCCTTGGGCAGTGATGAATCTATCCATCTGCTTTTCTATATCTTTGATGTTTGTTCACTCTGGGAACTGCCATCAAGGGGTTGGTTAACCAGTGAAAAAAAAAGTCTCCACTTCTCTCTGTCCTTACATGCCTTTCTTGCTTACATTATTCCATGCATTCATCCCTCACTTCTCTCCCTCCACAACTCCTCCTTTCTGTTTTCTCATGTCACAGATGATCTTCCTCTTACACCACCTCCTTTGATTGTACTATCATACACTCCTTGTAAACTGCCTGTCTTTCATTTTTATCAGATATTAGTTTCACCCTTTCTACCACACCACAATTCATTCCCTCTGCCTTCCCTGTCATACAAAATCTTTCATACTCCCCCTTATTACTTTTTCCATTCCATCTAGTCATGCCTTGTGCTCCTTTCAAATAATTCATTTCCACAGCCAGAATTCTTGACTCTGAGACTAATTCCATGTCCATGTTTTAGCTGCATTGGTAATCATATGATGATCAAATATTCCAGTTGGCTCTCTTTTTTTATCCTTGTATGCATGCTTGATTTTTTAGTAGTAAAGATCTACCTGGTTATCGGTATGGACTAGCAGTCAGCTTTAGTGAGGCATCAGTGAACTCTCCTAGCAGAAGAATAGCACTACTCAGTTTGTTGTTCTCAATATCTGCTTTGATTTCATGTAGTTTGTTTATGAAAAGTTGATCACATCTTTTTGGCGAATACATTAATGCAAAATTCATTTTGGAAGTTAAGATAGTCATCATATTGCTAGGTGTTCCAGTTTGAAAGGAAAGAATTGGACACTTTCATGATCATTGGTACACCACTAGTCTGTATGAAGGAAATACTCTGACATGTATGGGGAATATGGAGGAAGTGAGGGACTGGCTGCTGAGAAGGTGAATAACTGTGACATGTATTTTGATCAGTAGGGATAAGGAGAACTGGAGGAAGTGAGGGAATGGCTACTGAGAAATTGAATAGCTGGAGAATGTATTTTGATTAGTAAAGGTAAGGATTACTCTATGATTTGGAGGCATATGTGGTTGTAGTTTAGGGTAAAAATTTCAGCAGATATGAAGTATTGATGAGCCCTAATATACAGCCCTATTTTTTCCAGTATTAAGTATGCATGGATTTAAGGAGAGTGAAACTAAATGGACAGGACAGGATGAGAGGGAGAAGGCATATTACTTTATAATGATGTCAGGAGTAGGTGGTAGGAGGTGCAGTATGGTAATGATGTCGGGAGTAGGTGGTAGGAGGTACAGTATGGAAGGGGAGGGAATGGTGTTGTGAAGGAAAGATAGATGGAAAGTACGTGTGGAAGAGCATGTAGTAATTAGCTGTCAGTAATTTGAATTATATTGAAGATGGGAACCATTAAGTTTTATTGTGAAGTATATATCAGCGTATTAACAAAAGGAGCAAATAAAGAGAAGCCTTTTTAGTCACGTGCTTGTGCAGTGTAGATCATTAAGGGAGTGTGTTGGGTGTACACAAGTGCAAAGGTTGGGAAGGATGATGAAGAAAACATAGAGAAATCCCTCAGACATAGGTTTCTTCAATCTGGAAAGCTGTATTCTTTGCATTGTTTACCCTCTTTCCTTTTACATTAAATGGATTAAGTAAATTCAGGCATGTGCAAGTTGTGGGGATTACTTTTGCAGAACTGGGAACCCCAGACCCATCCCTAAAGCTGTTTCCAGGAACATTGTGT
>JAUUDY010344622.1:1023-11580 GCA_032361765.1 Panulirus inflatus
CCAACTCTCATTTGGCCTCTTTTTCACCTTTAGCAACTTTCTCTTGACCTTCTGCCACTTTCTTTTATACATCTCCCAGTCATTTGCACTACTTTAGAGCAAAAATCGATCAAACGCCTTCCTCTTCTCTTTCACTAACAATCTTACTTCTTCATCCCACCACCCACTGCCCTTTCTAATCTGCCCACCTCTCATCTTTCTCATGCCACAAGCATCTTTTCCCTGAATTCCTCCCATTCCTCCCCCACTCCCCTTACTTTACCTTTTATTGCAGATAATATCTGAAGACCTAATTTCAATGACTCCTTAACTTTACAGAGATGCAGAGGTGTCTTGTTACTCTGAAAAATATCGAAAAGTGTCACTCAGTAATGTAGTTGAAAGAGGATGGAGGGTATGGCTCCAATCATCTAAGGGGTTTATGATATCCAATTCTGGCTAGTTCCTGAGTTGCCATCCAATCTATCTGACCGTGATAATCTGGCAAATCTATCCCCAGGACCACAAAACATCAAGACGCTACTAGTAAATAGTATCTCGACTTTACAGGAAATATGACATACTGTTTACCTGACACTTTATGAACCTTTCTTAAGAATTTTCAATCTAAATACAACATAAACACTTTAAGCACCTAATAGATAGAAATGAAGTGAAAAATACTAATAGATAGTAATGAATGTAAATAAACCGGTAATTCTTATCATCTGTTCCTTACCACCATGAATGTCAGTCTCGTACCATATTTCAGTCCTTCACATCACTAACATAAATAGATTAACCAATAATAATTCTAAATATAAACTTGTGACTTTTATTGAATATCATAATTCCAAGTTAATATTTTGTATAGTAAGCACTTAGAAATAAGCCTTCCCATACACTAAGATGAAAAATATATCTTGGCAATTCCCTCATCAACTTTGTGGCAAGGTTTGGAAAATAAGAATTTCATTTATTTATATTTATTATATTTTGTCGCTGTCTCCCGCGTTTATGAGGTAGCACAAGGAACAAACGAAAAAATGGCCAAACCTACCCACATACACATGTATATACATACACGTCCACACACGCACCTATACATACCTATACATCTCAACGTATACATATATATATACACACAGACATATACATATATACACACGTACATAATCCATACTGTCTCCCCTTATTCATTCCCGCCACAAATGAAATGACAACCCCCTCCTCCCTATACCAGACGTTTGTTCATCTCCCTCTCTTAGATATCTTCCTATATTCCTACACATGATTGCGTTCGTCACCCGCACTTATATATATTCCTATATTCCTGTACTAGACGTTGTTTCATCTCTGTCTCCTTTATTTATCTATTTATTCCTATACAATGAGGCTAATAAATCTTTTCTTTGCTAAGCCGGCACCTGTCTATCAGCGGCGTCAGATGAACTCAAAGCTAAACAAGCCAGTAAAAGGAAACTTACCACAGGCGGGGTCAAGTGTACACACTATCATTCTGGATGATTTCCCTCGATACGGTAGCCATCCTAAGGGGATCAGATTAATCATGATCTAGCTGTTAGTCCTCTAAGTGCAGCAGCCACTTCCACAGTACCAAACCAGCCGCATCCTGGCTAGCTGGTTGGCTGATACTGTTTTATGTTAGATGTGGGACTTACGCAGCAGTATTCACCTTAACACGAGATCGTCATTAACGCAACGCAAAATGGTCACAACTTTTGTATCATGTGCCATTCCTACCTGAAGAATACAGTCTTTTAATCTTGTCTAATATAATTTCTTTATCTTTGGTACTCCACCACCAGTATCACCACTCGAGGGGCCGTTGCCATCATCGACACTGCCACAAATATTTGAATACTATAACTATCACGACTACGTTCGCCGGAGTTACCTACCTGGAGAGGATCTTGGAGACGCAGCCGTGGGAGACGCGGAGCTGGCGGGAGATGTCGCAGGGGCGGACGCCGTTGTGAGCCAGCTCCACGATCCTCTGACGAACCATGTCCGGGAGCGGCCGCCCGTTCACGAACACTCCGCCCAGCTGGTTCACCCCGCCGTGACCTGCGGCAGGAGACACTCTGTTTATGGCTCAGTTTTCATAGGTAAGATACCATGTGGGAGGTGTGTGATCTTTACTGGTCAGGGAAAGATGAAAGAAGGAAGGGTAAAATCTTGCCTTCTCGTTGAGTGTTTTTAATATATAGACTCTAACTGAGATGGAAGGGAATACTGTGTGGAAAAATATTAAAATCTATTTAAAAAAAGATGGAATATCACTATATTTCACAATGGTAAAACATGCTGAAGATGCTGCACGAAAAAAAGTCTTATAGCAATATTTCTACCAGGCGATACATCATAACACTACATTCACAAGCTTGTCGTGCGGCTCATCACTGTATAAGTTGCTCTCCTCAACACTGCGTAAACATAACGTGAAAGAATTGGAGCTAAATAGACATTCACGAACCATGAAATTTCCGTGCCTTGCACAGGTCGTTCTCTCAATGCTCCGTAACAATCGAAATTCTTGTAAGACATGTGGCGAAACTACATCAGACCACGTAAAAGAAAATAATGATTGAAGAAGCTCACCACAGCAGGCTGGAGTAACCTCTTCCAGGAATTAGGTATCAGTATCAAATCCGCCATGGAAACCATGGATGGGCGATCCTGCCAACCGCTATACACCACTTCACCGGCACAAGGAGGAAATATAATGAAAACTTCCAACCCCGTAGCTAAATTCTGACGCTCTTCGCATCACTCGAAACATCCTCAACTCTATGTCGTTATCATACAGATTCATACATGTACGTGAAAATTTGATAACGTGCATAATGCATTCATTACTTCTGCATCCCTGCTATCCTTTTGGACCTAAATGGAGGTGATGGCATGAGGATAATCTGGTCACACGCTCTTCATACCAGCTTCATTGTTATTGGCGTCAGGCGAATTCACTTGCCATATTCCTATGTATACACACGTGGCTCTTGGGTTTTTCATCAACGTGCAGAAGGCGAGATGGACGTGCCAATGGCTCCTGCTCTTGAAAGGTGTTCCAGGATATACCTTACGTGCAACAATATCGCCTTTGAAAGACTTTGGTCTGGTCTAATAGTCTTTGAGTAGCCCGGCATTGTCCTTGTAGTCCTGCGGATGTTCTCCACAGCTGCCAATTAAGCTGTGATTAATGATGTTTGCCATAATTCCTGGTTGTGTGGTAGTCAGTCGGTGGTATGGTATTTCGTGGAGGGTTTAGTAGCCTGTGGTAATGTGGTAGTTGATGGGTGGAGCGTTGTTTGGTGGGAGGTACGCCAGATTTGATAAGTTCCTTGTTTGTGTTCCCTCTGCATTGCGAAATCTATACCACATTCAGTTTACATCTGTATAATGCAACCTCTACGAGTTAAATCGGTTAGTGAGCAACTGGCAATTAATCCATCAATTGAAAGCTAGTTATGATAAGGTAACACATTTATCGGCTGAAAGAAATACCTAGTTTAACTTTAATACCAATTAGTCCACACACAACAGCGGATCACCTTCCTAGCACCCACACCAGGAGTGTACTGATGTGTGTGTGCGGGGGCGATAGTTAGGCTTGCCTTCCCGGGCGCAGGAGCTGTCTAATTCAAGAAAGGACCTCCGTAGGAGACTGACTCTACCTCAAGGATATTTTACTTCAGACTGCAAAAGAAAGCTCGAAAATGATATTACGTATGTTTACTATTAGATGTCCGGAGGGGTTGTATTAGTGACGGTGAAGACTACGAATTATCTTTGTGGAAATAAGGAGGCGGAGGTTGTGTTATTCTGGCGATGTATCTGGCACGGTACACATGAAGAGGCTTTATACTCAACATTTCTGCTATAATCACGATAATCAGCCTTTTTTCATGAGTAGGATTTTTGACAATGTAAATGATAGTATTTCATTGTGACATTTACTGTGACCCTTACACACAGGTTGAAACTGCTTGATGCATCAGGTCACGTAATATGTATACAATGTTTACAATATATCAACGACAAAGCCAACACTAGTTTCCTCTAGTACTGAGGTGAGGTACCAGCTCCTAGAAGACCTTCCACAACGGATACATGTACAAACATCACATATGACCATGCACAAACATGTCATTATCCATGGGTGCAGACGCCACTATTTGGACGACTTCTTTCTTCACACATACAAACGGACATCACAACTCTTCACGGACACTAGTACTTGGACCTGGTCGGCTGCTTGTTCAGGTTTTATGCCTACCAATGTCTGGGATGATTAAGGCCAACTAGCTCAAACTATATCCACCAAACCAAAGATTTTCTTAACACCTTCAAGCGTGAAGGATGGTTCTAAAACCACATATACTCATTATGCTTGTGGCCTCAGGGAACTGAATCAGGTAGACCTACCCAGACGCATTCTGGTCACAGTGCTTGGCTACCAAAGAAGTGCTAAAGAAAAGACTACTCTTGGGCGCTGATGATATTCTATGGACACAACAGAAGTCCACAAACAGATATCTATAGATCCTCTCACCACTGATCATACATGCAAGTCAGCAGACACTGCCTTTATCCGGCGAACACACATATCGAAAGGTTTACTTCTATGCGCGGCTAACAGACCACTTGCAATACATGTAAGTTACACATCCGTGAGCAGTACACTTGAGGAAGAACTCACGTCAGAGACACAAGTCATCGCATGCCATATGAAAGGTGTAGCTGAGGAATAACTGACCGACTGAACTGTTTCCAAACCAGACTGACAAGCATTTGTACGCTACGTTTTGAGGTAGCAGTGAAGATCTCCCCATTCCCTACTCCCAACCACGCAACCCAGAAATCACACTCACTCCTCTTACATGTACAGTGTTCCATCGTGTGGATGAGGCGGTAGAACCATGGCCGCCGACGGTGACCATAGCTCGACCAGAGCCAAGTTCAAGTGATACAGCTTGGTGGCAGCGAGGAGGCAGCCCGTGCGTGGCGTCGGTGACGGTAATGTGAATACGAAGACTCGGATCCCAGTGACGACCTCAGTTTGGTAAGAGTCTAGAGTTAGCGCAAAACTATAAGGCACTGAGGCCGCTGCTGACCTGCGCTCTCGGACTGAAGGGTATATATATCTATGTGCTTAGGAGGTGGAGTTGGGACGGGTCACTGTCAGCATTACTCAGTTTTAACCACCTGCGTCTTAACTACGTGAATCTCCTCCCCACTTAATCCCGATTTCAATCAGTGTTGGTCGATTAACTCAGATGATTATCTACGGTTGACGGGAAGAATAGCGAGCGAGGAGTATGTTCCTAACGCTCTACCCCTTAAGTGCTTCATACCTCTACGTACTTAGCGCACCATTGGCTCCTGATACATAAAATCATCTCATATGTGAGCCAAGCGTTACCTGGATGTGCATCACTCTGTAGTCATAGTGACAGGGTCTACAGGGTCAGATACATTACAATGCGGTAGAGTGCCATTCTCCCCCAACGCGTCTTCAGCCGTCACTGACACCCACCACATTCAGAGCCATAGGCTCGTTTTCTGCCTACGCTTATCTACACAACCGCGACGAACACAACTGAACTGGCCCATATATTACGAAATCTGTAAATGAGCAGCCTCAAGCTGATCACAAGCCACCCATAACACCCAGACGTTACAAGGATTGTGCAATAGCCTGCTCGCACTACACCTCGGCCACCCACCAAGACGATATTCTACAAGGTATGCACAGCAGCACAACCCACAACCACCCACTGACACTGGCAACGTGCCAGGCATCCACTGTTACTGTGCCTGTGGGAGGAGGGTCACCTGCGAAGGTGTGTTTGGAGAGGAGGTAAAGTAGAGATGAGGGAGAGAGTGTTTCGTGCCGGAGTTGGGAAGGAGATATAGGGAATGGGTTGCAGAATGAGGGAAGGTGATAAGAAATATAAAGGGCTTCAGTGATTATCATGGAGCAAGTCTTTAACTAACCACATTCAGGACGTGAGAACGGGTAAAAAAAAAAAAAGAAAGCCTTGTACAGCACGATCAAATACTAGTACCGAGACATCATAGTTACTTAGAAAACTACGGTCAACAAACAGACAGTGGTACAATCAAATATGATCCATCATATTTCACATTATGGTAAACAGGTTGAGCTAATCCAGGAATGATCAACTTATTCACGCCCTGCGCTCACCAGACCCACAGCAGCATACCAAAGAGATGGCTCAAAGGAGGCCAGAGATACAGGGGGGCAAGAGACTGTCGTCTATCAGCAAGAATAAAACTTTACTTTTCTATGTCAAGATCAGGAGAGTAAAAGTGTAAAATGAAAGTGTGTGATAGACCTGTCATGCCCCGGCTGCCCTCTTTAGACCTCTGGAGGAGTATGGATCTGCCAAAGGTCCCGCCTCGCATATCTTAGACCACCACCAATTAACCTGTAATTAATTCCCGTAATTATCCTGTCTCCTGGCGACAGCTGATGCAAGCCAGTGCATCATCTCACCTGAATGAGGAGAAAGAGGAGAAAGATGAGGCATGTAGCAAGGGCATATTAATTTTCTGATTATAACTTTTTATAATGAACTAAAGGCTTCTGATGCCCAAGGCTGCGCTATTTCCAGCAGCAGGGAAATGTAGACTCCTTTAGAGTGGGAAAGTTCTTTGACGAGACTGCTCCCATTAGTGATACAGTCTCGTCAAAGGCGGATGGATGAAAAGCTTCACAATAGAACGGTCAAGTTCCCCCTACCAAGGGGAGGAAGAAAGAGGAGCCACTGACACATCGGTCACGAAGTGGAGCATGTTAGGGAGAGAGAGCGAAAGTGATGGGCAAGAGGGAGGTGAAGCTAGATAATGAATAGAATCTAAGCCTCTCTTCTAGTCACAACCATTGAAAACATCTCTGTTTTTCAATTGTACTTTATTTCCATTGTTATTTCATTGTTCGAAGTCACATTTGAAATTCAAACTCACGAATGTGTTTTCTCTTTTTTTTACTAAATAAACCGCGTCTGTTCAAAATATTCCCTTAACGAGCAATCCGACTGGAGCATTAGTGCTTACGTACGTATAGCTGGAGATGCAATACCATGCGACTCATGAGAGTCTGGTCATTGCGATTTATTCTAGGCATTTCGTAACAGTTAGCTGTGATAAGCACATATACAGAGATGATACGAGCTGCCTACGCTATGATATCATAGATGTATGAAAACCTTCAACCTATGAAGAACATTTTATCAGTAGCACTGATTATAAACGAATTATATATATCACCTTTATCCAAAGCTGACTTCAGTGAACTCGCTTCACTGAACCGTCGGACCTGAGGTCGATATAATTCAAATTAGAGTATTTAAAAAAAAAAAAAGTGAAAAGTTATTACACCGTTTTTTGGCTTTTAAGTTTCCAAGGACAAACAGTAATGACACACAAATGGTCAATAGCACATGCACTTCACACGTTCAGATAATTGCACATGCACACAGTAAATTTCCATGTATGTGTAATGTTACCTAGCCGAGGACATAGACGGATGACAACCGTAAAGGATGTCGACTGGAAGGTAAGTGTGTAGAGGGAGTGAGGAGCGCCAAGACTACGTGGGAGCGTGGGAGAGTTCCTCATCTTCAACCTCACCTTGCTCTTACTCACCCGACCAAACCTGTTGTGATTCACAACTCGTCGTTGGTCGATTGTGAAACTATATCGTGTTTATTATGGTACCCCTGCATGAGAGTGTGACTGTTTCTTCATACACTTGTCTATAGTTTGTTGGTGTGTAATACAACATTAAGGAAGTATAGAGCGCGATACCTATTTTCTACAGAAGGTAGTAATGAATCTACCTATGGAACAGAGCGGATCAAGACTGTCTCTTTAATTCGGTCAAGGATTCATATGATAGAATCAATCCTTCTGTATTTGTCTTAAAGACTAACAACCTCATCATGTAAAGGCCCACAAGAGTTGGGTTACCTGATTTGTAGGTAAGTGATCAGCTTTGGTGTGTTGTTCCAGGTATTTCAGTAACAATGCGTGGGAACGACTACATACATACTCGAAGCTCCGAAAACTGATACCGATCTCACGATGCTGCAGACCAATGTGGCTCTGAATGTAGAATTGGTTGTCTTGTGGTTGGCTTCATTTATTCCTCGAACTGGTGTTGCTCAAAGCGAGTCGCTTTATATCCTGTGGTCAACGCTGCAAACCAATTTTTTCCCAAAATAATTTCCTCAGTAATACAATGATTTCCCTATTATTGCGGTAAAGTAGTACATGTACTTGGGACAAACTCACATATGGCAATTTTACGTCACCACAAACGTAAACACAAAAATGTATTTTCTTTTAGGGTACAGCGTCGACGCATCTGGTGACGGTGCGATGCACGAGTGAAGTCCCCTCGGAGTACTGGCAGCGAGTTTGAGCCTGTAGCAGAGGTGTGCCATTGAGTCTATATATCCACACGCTTGACCGACAGTCCACACAGTCTAGGTCGCTAGGGTCATCGCTGGGTGCGTAGCCGCTAGGGATTTAAGCGTGGGGGTGTGGAGAGAAGGGGAGACTACTATCCTCTAACAGCACGCATACACAGCTTTCGTGATGGTGTCCTGAAAAGCTAGGGAGCGAATCATCAAGATCTCTGGCATGTTTACATCAAGCTCTAAATAGCATACATAAAGATAGGTAGGTTAATACCTCAGGTTTGTATAGCTGCTCTTTCAGTATCATCTAACGTAAGTTCTTCTCCTCGCCTACAGTCTGGCACTCGTTACCAATTACTAAGGTATAGCTTGTAGATCCTGCTGCTCCCCAGTGCCAGCCCTGTGCTGCCTAGCTGTGCCATCCTTTTCCAGACAAGTGACTTAGGATGCACTGGAGATGTGAGCATTTTTGCCATTACGACTTAAATGTTAGTTTGAAGACAGTGTCAGAGTTCTTTACAATCTTCCTCTTCTTCTTGATCATAGACATAGATTTAATCATACAGGTGATATTTGCTGAATGAGACAGCGTCATGGACACGAAACAAATTCATACCATTACTTTTGCCGTTTTCAATTACTTTTTATCCAACGCGCAAAAATCTGTTATCTATAAGTGTTACAGAGAGGTAACATGATTTCTTATTTTCGAATAATATACATTTTCTATTAGATATCAATTTTCCAGCCAAACAGTTCATTCTGTGGTCCCCAGGATGTCAAATGTCAGGTAGGCAAACAATGAGTGTATTTCTGTCATCAATTAAATTCTCTCATTCTATCGTAATTTGCTTCATGTCCCAGCGTGTCATGGACCATAGAAAATAATGAATTGCGTGCAAATGATACGACATTATGATGGTCCTCATCATAAAACGAAGATACTGTATACCTTATCGACTGATATATTCAAAATGGTGTCCAGTATAGTCATCTGATCTTAAAAAACATGATGTTCCCTATAATAAGCATAATATTCGCATAATAACAACTACTTGAAGATTACATTTCACCTTTCAAGAATCCTGTTCACGAGAGCATTCTAAACCTTTGTGAACATGGCAGGCGCTAGCGCAAATCATAACTGTTCGCCACCAAGTTGTGGTAGGCTCACTTCGCTTTCATTCTTTCCGACTGCCTTGCCTTTCATATCATGTGTTCTTTATTGTGAACAAATAAGGAAGAGCATGGAGTCCGCTGAGCAGTGCCGAATGCATGTGGGCTGGCAGCGCAAAGCAGAGGAGAGGCAAATCCAGTGACCCAACCTTTTTCAGGATGCGAGAAGGAAAGACAGTAACCCAGTATTCCCTTTGATGCATCAGAAATGAAAAAGGAACAGCGTGTGAACCAGCCAAAAGAAAACAGTCCTGGTTATGAGGATAAACGTGTGTGTGTGTGTGTGTGTGTGTGTGTGTGTGTGTGTGTGTGTGTGTGTGTGTGTGGACGTGCATTGCAGAGTGGCAGAAGAATTAGCATGACGGTGGTGAGGATGAGAGGAGTAGAGTGTGTGAACCGGTGGCATCGTGGACGAGAGTGTTAGGGCTCAATGTCCTAGAGAGGCACAGGTGTTGGCTAGATCCAAGTTGCTGCATGGCAGCAGGTAACTTCATCCCGAGCAACACTCCTGCATACATGTGGCTTTATACAAGTAGTCGCTCCCGCAGCTTGCACAAGAGGTGACGAATTTGCGTCTTGTATGTATCATCTGCAGTTTCACCAGGATATGATAAAGCTGTTGGTGAATTCTGTTGTCTTTACTAAAGTGCTGATGCCCTTGGCTTTATCTTGTGCTCCTTATCATTAAAGCTTCCCGGAATGTCCTAACAAAAACATTATAAACAAAATAGACCACACAAGAACGAACAAGTGCCTACTCAGCATAAACAAGTTCAGAAAGCGTCTTAAAGCACATAAAAACAAAATGGTATGTTTGTATTTACCTTCGGGAGAATTTTCGCCAAAGCAATATGAGCCGAACACTGAAAGTTAAGATACTGATGTATTATATTTATCATATTCATGGTCATTAAGTCATAGGCATTTGGAA
>JAUUDY010345063.1:0-11576 GCA_032361765.1 Panulirus inflatus
CCGCGTGACTCCTTCTTCTGTTCCCCCTTTTAGAAAGTTAAATACAAGGAGGGGAGGGTTTCTAGCCCCCCGCTCCCTTCCCCTTTAGTCACCTTCTACGACACGTGAAGAATGCGTGGGAAGTATTCTTTCTCCCCTATCTTAATGTTGGTATATTTTTACTATCACTTTGGCTGTTAGCTGAGGTTCTGTTGATATTTTGCAAAGGTTTTTACAGGTTCCATTGACAGGCCTCTGGGTAAATCCAGTTTCTTGAATGATTCTATTGTGTGCTTACACTCATCCCTCAGGAACTCTGTGCTGTTAATGGTATATTGACTACCTGTTTTTGTTTTGTAAGGCTGAAAATTCACTCATAGAAAATTAACAGAACATATGAAAACCCCTAGCTTCCTTAGCAGTCGATATTTGGTGTTCAGCATTGTAGTAGAAATATGCCAAACCCACCAATGATTGGCTGTGATACAAATGCCTCTAAATGTTAACAAGTACATGACAGACTAGTAAGCCTTCATATCTTCTGCAGATCATTTAGATGTTAGTCTTTTTCTGCTAATCATTTCAGCTTTTAAATGAGATTTTTATAGGTTCAATTGATTTTTTACATGTTTTACTTGCTTTTACATTATGTTAACCCCATATTTTCCATGATATATGTGATCCTCACTGTTGCATTATATAATAACATTCTATAGAATAGAATGCTCTAAATTAGATATGCAACTGTTATTATATTCTCCAAATGCTATACAGTACTAGAATTGCTGAACAGAATCACTTCATATCCAATGATAGAAGCTTAGACTTTTGCTAAATTAAGATCCCAGACTAATCAAGTACAGCTTGTTTTACAGAGAAAGGTAAGATTCATTTATTTTCACATTTCAGAATGGATATTTTTTTGGAACTTAGAGAAGTGAAACAACAGCTCTTTTATACTATGTCAGTAAAGTGGCTTAGGCAAAGTTGTTAGTAATTGTCAAAAAAGCTCCATATTTGAATACACATGTCACCATCTGGTGATTATTAATTCTTTTTGTGTTATTGAGACTGTTCTTCCTGTGAAATAATTCTAACAGTTAATATGCTAAGGGTACTGTATGGAGAAAATCAGCATACTAACAATTGATATGCTAAGGGTACTGTGTTGAGAAAATCACCATACTAACAGTTAATATGCTAAGGATACTATATGAAGGAAATCAGCATACTTACAGTTGATATGTTCATTCTTGAAAATTCCAATTTTTTCTTGTATTGGATATTCCAAGAGGCATAATGCTCAAGTTGACTCCTGTGAGTTCTCCCTCAGTTTTGAGATAGGTAAACCTCTGTGTGTTTTTCATTTTTTCAGTTGGTTTTGAGTTCTGGAAGAAACTCTGCAGTGAACATGGAATCTCACCAGAGGGTATGCTGGAAGATTATGCCACAGAAGGCACTGACCGTAAAGATGTTTTCTTTTACCAAGCAGATGACGAGCACTATATTCCTCGATCAGTACTGCTTGACTTGGAACCTCGTGTCATTCACTCAATCATGAATTCTACATATGCAAAGGTTAGCAAGTGTGATTGTCACCAGTTTTCAGTCCTGCATCTTTACTTTTTGCCAAAATAAATGTTACACT
Organism: Panulirus inflatus; assembly: GCA_032361765.1. Taxonomy (NCBI): domain Eukaryota; kingdom Metazoa; phylum Arthropoda; class Malacostraca; order Decapoda; family Palinuridae; genus Panulirus; species Panulirus inflatus. The sequence goes on from JAUUDY010345063.1 coordinate 1,628, forward strand.
TCATTAAAATGTTCAAGAAACGTGTATGCACAGCATCCATGTTTTGTTATGTTAGAGTTTGAACATATTTTTTGATATGCTAATTTTTATCTTATGGCACCCTCTCAAGCTGTGCAGAGAACTTGCTAATATGAATAGTTAATTTTGTCATGAAATTTTCTTATACACTTGTTTCAAGAGTGAGGAGGTATTGAGGGCAACAGGTGTATTATGATTGGAAAGTTTGGGACATGTGCTCCATTTTTTATAATTCCTTTATGTTAGTTAATGTACTTTGATTTATCTACATCTCATATTCTTTTTCTTTCTTGCTGAACAGGATAGCATGTTACTACATTAGCATTCTTATTGTTACATATAGAGATTTAATTCCATTTTTATATGTGGATTTTATGCATTAACTGGCATGAGTGTTACAGGTACTTACTGTACTTTGAAAATAAAGATGTTCATTAATACACATGGCAGAGACACAGGGAAGATAGAGTAAATAAGGTCATGATTGTCTTTTGTCTTTGTCTTTTCTAACAAGTTTCTTGATTATTTTCATGTTGGCCTTACGAAGAACTGTTCAGTTTCAATATTGTCAAACTGGTTTAGAAGCTTCATGGTTGCAATTACTTATCTGCACTGCATGGGGAAGGATGTTTATACTCATGGGGCCCCATCTCTTGGATTTTTTCTATCCTACAACTTCTTAAGTTTATGTATGCTGTCTGTATTAGCCATGTACTCAGTCATTCTTTTTTAATCATTCACTGCTCTTATACAATAAAAGTACTTCTTTACTTCATTTTTGAAAAATTTTCTTATTTGATTTCTTTTATGTCCTCTGCTTTGCTCTATTTCTACATCTCTCAAAGAACTATTATAAAAACTTAAAGGTTATGAGCAGATCACACCTCAGTCATCATCTTCCAAGGTAGGCACATTGAAAGCTTTGGACCTTTCCTTATAGCTTATTTCTATTAATTCTGGTACCATCTTTTTTACCCTCTTCTGGACCTTCTGTACTCCATGTGTTTCCTTAGGTGCAGTGTCCAGACTTGAAAAGCATATTTTAGAGTGGTCTTTTGTTGAATATGAACATTTTGCTAAATATTTCCTTATCCAGATGCTTGAAAGGTATTCTGATATTTGCCAGGAGACTATTTGTCTCCTTTTGTTTTCTCCCAATGTGGGACTAGTGACAGGTTAGGGACATTGTTTGACTCCCAGATCCATCTCATACTCATTCCTTTTTTCCTGCTTGATGATCATGTTGAGGCCTTCTTTCACTGTCCCATCCTCTTGTATTGGTTGACTTTCATCTATCATGTATCAGACGAACTTTGGAGTGTAAGCTGATGCATTCCTCCTTACTTTTCACTTCCTTCATATTTGCATCATCTGAAAACATATTCAGGTAAGTCATTCACATAGATCAAGAAGAATAATGATGCCATAAAAGAACTCTGGGGCACTCTGGTGGTGACTTTCACCGACTTGGAGAAGATGAAAAGTAAGGAATGTATGCCTCTCCACTATCATTGGTTTCATCATGAATCAGGCTATGGTCATTGTCATCACTGCAGGTGAAAAAAAAAAGAAAGTCAACCTAAACCACTGGCTGACCACTTTTTCCCTGTTTTGCCATGTGTTTAACATAATAGTTATTATGGTGGTCAGTGGCCTTGACAACCTCAGTTTTGTAACAATGACAAGTTTTTGAGGGCAGCTTTTGTGCTGATTGGTTAGTCTCAAATTCCTGAATCATGACATAAGATCTCATACTCTTGGCAGTCAGTGGTTTAAGAAAGAAAAATAGATTTTGTAGTATAGCTCCAGTATTGTGTGTGATTAAGTTTCATTACTAACAGGTCATTTTAGGCCCTTTTTTATTTTTGACATAAGGCTCATTCAGATCATTTTTTTACAGCTTTATAATCCAGAGAACATTTATATGTCAAAACAAGGAGGTGGTGCTGGCAACAATTGGGCTGCAGGTTTTAGTCAGGGTGAACGTATATATGATGAAGTTTTCGATATCATTGACCGTGAAGCTGATGGTTCTGATAGTCTCGAGGGATTTGTCCTGTGCCATAGTATTGCAGGAGGGACAGGATCTGGTTTGGGCTCCTACATCCTGGAGAGATTGAATGATCGCTTTCCCAAGAAATTGGTGCAGACCTATTCTGTCTTCCCAAACCAAGATGAAATCAGGTTAGTTTGTTATGTATACTGTGTGTTAGATAGGGATCTGTTTGTAATAATCAGCATGCACTGTACAGTATAGAGCATGATGGACACGTGCTTGAGGTCCCCTTCAGAAGGGCCATGATACTGGAATCTCAGGTTCATATTTCATGAATCCTTCAATACTGTTGTGTGTGGGACACAAAGTTTTGTCCCACAAAGACAAAGCAGACATTTTTTGCTTATATCACTGCTTGGTTTAAGTTTTATATCTTAAGTATCACAACACAGAAATATCTCTCTTTACCTTAAAGATTGAGTGCTTTGAGTTAATGTGTTAATTAAGATGAATGTTTTATTACAAATAGAATATCAAAAACCTGCATTTCTAGAATCCATGACCTCCCAAAAACCATGATGCAGCACATTCAGATTTAATTTTGAGTATGAGTTTCCAGTAAATAATTTTGGTAAATGTTCATTGAATGTTTTATATAATGGTGGCATACAAAATAGGTTGGAAGGAGGGAAGATGAGTAGTTTTAGGTGAAGGTAAATTTTTGAGGTGGTGTATGTGAGAAAGGGGGAAGAATGCATGGAATGGTGTATGCATGTAAGGACAGGGATAAGTGGAGACTCTTTTGCCATGGCCATTCCCTTCTTGGAAGTTCCTGGAAGGGATAGGTGTCAGAGTTATAGATAGATATTATGTGTGAGATGGTTTGATCAAGAAAGTAACAAAAAGATGAGGGAGAGATGTAGTGATAAGAAGAGCTTGGTTGAAAGAGCTGAAGAGTGTGTGCTGAAATGGTTTGGACATATGGGAAGAATGAGTGAGGAGAGGTTGACAAAGAGGGTATGTGTCATAAATGGAGGGGACAAAAAGAGGGGGGAGACCAAATTGGAGATCGAAGGATGGAATAAAAAGAATGTTGAGTCATTGGGGTCTGAACATGCTGGTTTGTTAGAACATGCATGGGATAGAGTGAATTGGAACGATATGGTATACAGGGGTCGATGTGCTGTCAGATCAGGGGATGTGAAGCGGCTTCGGGAAACCATGAAAGGGGTTTGGCCAGCTTGTGGATAAGGGGGCTTTGTGCATAGCACATAACAGCTAGAGAATGGATGTGGGCAATTGCAGCCTCTCTCTGTTCTTGGTGCTGCATTGCTAACTCAGAAAATGGCAGACAAATGTTAAAGAAGAAAAGAAAACAGTTTGTTTCTAAGATATTTTAGTAAAAAATGTTCTAGCATATATTGAATAAATTCTGATACTATTTTGCAAAATTGCTCTTCACCTCAAAAATAAAAGCAAAAATTGTGAAACCATTACCTGAGCCAATTGCATTATGTCACGTTCTTTATGTCTGTCAATTACTGTGGTACAGGATGAGGATTTAGAGAGGTTGATGTTCTGTGGTATGTTTTGTGTGAGTTTGCTGTTGAGACTAATGGTGGAGTGTTTGGGATTGAATCCATTTTGTTCAGAGAAAGGGTGAGTTTTATTGGTGGTTCTTTTAACTCTATCGCTACATTCATCCCCGATCAGGGTTTTAAGGTTAGGTTACTCTTGTTCCCAGGTGTGGATTTGCTCTTGTATGCCTAATTTTCATATGTCCTATGGATGGTTGCTGATCCCTTGTGTATAGGTCATTATGCACTATTTCCCAAGCCACACACACATCACTTCCCACCATTTACTAATCATGTACCAATCATGCTGAGTTCATCATAACCCTCCACCTCTCTTGGTGCAGCTTCTCTCTAAGGCCCTTCATGGAAAAAAGTAAAAGGGAAGTCATATTCATCTGAGGAAGCCCATACATTGATGGGAACTGTTTATTCTTATTGTAATTTAGAAGAATTTGATGAAAAATTGGATGTAGGGGTAGATGTATGGGATAAAGGTGTGGAAAGTGAGGGCAAAGGTGGTGACAAGGAGGAAGTTCTCATACAAGAAACTCTAGGGTTTGTGTGGTCAGATAGCTGTAATTATATACCAAAAGTTTATGATTTTGGTAGTTCTAGCAGTGGTGTTCTTGATACTAGTAAGTTGACTGAAGAATCCAGCCTCCTAGACCACTTTGTTATTTTTTGATGATGAACATATAAATGGTTAGATTTTCCCAAATTAAAGTGTGAGGGGAGTCTTACAAAACTGAACGAACAGTGAAAGGGTGAAGGATCAGCCTTTCAGGTATTATGAAGCTGGTTAATAGGAAGGAAGAGGGGAAGTAGGAAGAGGGTAAATTAGATGGTTTGCAAGGTCAGAAGATTGCATTATGTTTCCTAGTTTCCTGATGTCCTGTATTGTGGAGGCAAGTATAATTGCAAATTGATGTTGAAAAGGACGAGGAATGGGACCTTGGTATTTCAGGTGACTAGCTCACTTGAGTGCATGTCTGAGTGCTCCTTTGTCTTGTGGAATGCAGAGCTTTGTGTGTTATGATCTCTTGGGTATGGAGAATGTGGTATCAGAATGAACAAATGAGGCCTATTGAATGTGCATTGTGATGTGCATGAAATTGAGGCAGACCGTGTGATATAATGGGCTTGCTGATGTGTGAAATCAAGTATGTGGCTTTTAGTTACTGTTTGGGAAACAGCAAATGCATTGTAGTACTGTTTAGGGTTATTTGTTGTTACCTCAATGTTAGGCAACTGTGCTGTTTTCTAGTTACACAGAAACTGTGTTGTTTTCTAGTTACACAGAAACTGTACAGATGCTGGACGTTTTTTGAGTGTTATAGAGTTGTGTTTATTTGTACAACTATAGGGAAGAGGTTGATTAAACATCGGACCATTCAGAAAAGTTTTTGTTTATAGAACTTTCCACTTTAGATATGAATTGTTTATAGCCAGATATGAATAGGTGTTGCATGCATTTGAATTAGGTTCCAGATAAAAGTTTCTTGATTCACTGCCTTGCACTTGTATCTAAGTTTTTCTTGTGACTTAATGAGAACCACTTCAGTATTTTCTAAAGAATTTTGCATGTTACAATTGTTTTCACATGGTTTATTTTGATTTCAGTGATGTGGTGGTGCAGCCATATAACTCCTTACTAACACTAAAACGCCTCACTCAGAGTGCAGATTGTGTGGTTGTGTTGGACAACACTGCATTAAATCGTATTGCATCAGACCGCCTACACATTTCCAACCCCACTTTCTCCCAGATCAACTCACTTGTTTCGAATATTATGTCTGTCTCCACGGCAACGTTAAGGTTTGAATTTAGATTTTTGTCTTTATGTTGTGTAAAAGTGAAGAGAAAAAGTTTCATAAGAATTTCATAGAAAAGAGATAATATTTTACTCTTATAAGATGAAGGTTTCCTCAGGTTGTTAAATAGGGTTAGTGGAACATTATTTGTCTAATATCATGTCAAGCTACTAGGCCATCTAACCCTTCTCGCCTGTCAGATTCTACCCAACAAAACTGGAGGAAACAAGTTTCATGTTTGCTCTGAGTTTGATCTCAAAGTAAAGATTGTAAGGACATTCTCATGCATAATAGTTGGAAACTGATTAGTGTGCAGGTAGATGTGTTTCATGCTGAAGAATGAAATTTCATGATGGTTCTGAACATAACAACTTAGTTTAACAAAATAAGGAAGAAGTGAAGGACATTAACCACTGTTCTAATGGACTTCATAGGGTAAAGGGTGGTCGGTTAGAAGACAGACTCCATTATATCTCATTTTTCTAAGAACTTCAATAAATGAAATTTAAAGAAGTAATGGAAACCTATTTTATTTCTTTGAGGCTGGAAGTGTTCAGTTAATAGCAAGGACTACTCTGAATCAGACAGAAATAGCTTCAGGGTCACATGGAGTCATCTGAATCACCCCTTGGTCAGAAATAGGACTTGTATGAGGTGCAAGCTACTCTCCCCTTACTCATGATGTTCAATCATTATCAACTTTTCACCTATACTGAGTTATATCCAGGATCTCATAGCACATGCTACACTATTAGCACTCTTACCTGCCTTTATTTAATACCAAAAGATGCCTTTCTACCATTAAAATACTGTATTTACATGAGAACACGGGCATTGAGTTTTCCTAGTTGACTAAGCAGGCACTTATCACAGATTAGCAGGCAGTGACCAAGCTGTCTCTTGTTATGTCTTGAAATATCTCCATATAAGTTCTTTGTAGATGTAGAGGCACAAAAGATGATACTGCACCATTAAGTTATTGTGAATCAATGTCAAACTATATGTTTGTGTGCAGAAAGAACATCGTTTATTAGTAGAATAAAGAAAAAGTGTACTGAGGTGATGCGCAGCAGGCTGTCTTATGTTCTTCAGTTGCCTAGTTCCCCATTTCCAGTTCCATTCTACAAGTTTTAAATTGATTCCCCAAGATAACAGAATAATTATTCCATTACATCTGAGACTCAGTCCATTGGGACCTTAGTTTACCACAATAGATTTGTGATATACCAGAGTTTTATTGAAATGTGTTAGATTCAAAACTTATTCTGATGTTGTTTAAAGGACCCAATGGGAACCAAATTCTGACCCATTGAAGTAAGTTAAAAGGTTTACTGTTGCTGAAAGTGTGTATGTAATACCCAGGTATTCCATTTCATAAGTTTTCAGTACCATTCAATTCTTTTTTATTCATATTCTGTGCATCCACAGTTTGATTTTTCTGAAGTGGATTTTTTGTTAATGCATTTATTATAGGTTTTATTTGTAGTTTTTTTTTTTTTTTTTTCATATATATGTATAATGATGACAGGGGATATGTTTCAGAAGTGGAAGGAACAAGGAGAAAGGGAGAAAAAAATGGAGATGGAAGGATGGATAAGTATATTTAGTGCTCGGGGTCAGAATATGCAGGAGGGTGGAAGGTGTGAGAATACAGTGAATTGGAATTATATGGTGTACAGGGGATGATATGCTGTCATTGGATTTTCCTGGAGCACATGAAACAGGAGATACCACAGAAAGTTCTGTGGGGCCTGGATGTGGACAGGGGCCTATGGGGGCATTTATTATGATGCATTTATTTTGATGCATTACACATGACATCTAGAGAATGGATGTGAGCGAATGTTACCTTTCTCCATCTGTTCTTGGCGCTCTCTAACTAATGTAGGGAATGGTGAATAAGTATGAAAATAAGATGATGGAAAGTTGCGATGATGGAAGGTCATAAATGGTCTTTTAGGTCGTAGAAGTTGGTAGAATAAGTTGTGAAAACAAGCTGTGATGACCTTGGTATGCTAAGCTGTGCACCCACTTTACTTTTCAATAGGAATTTATTTGCTTGACTTTTGAATTTGAGAGCTTATGATTTCTTGCACATCCATGATATGGAATCATTAATTTACCTTACTGGAGGATAAAAATTGAACCCAAACTGTAATTATATAATGAAATTTTTTCTTTAGTTGATTACATATGAGATGTTAGAAAATCCTTTGTGAACAGTGCAGAAGTGTTTGTGCTTTAAGACTTCAGCTGATGAACATCCGAAACAGTCCAAATGATATCTAGTAAATTAGATGATCTTTTAAGTTTGTGTTCTACTGTTTTCATGCTTAATTTTGATATGAATTTATAGGCACTGTGCTAACAAATACATCTGTTCAGGTACCCTTCATACATGAACAATGATCTTATAGGACTCATTGCACCACTTATTCCTACTCCAAGACTTCACTTCTTGATGACTGGGTACACACCACTCACTACTGATCAAGAGGTATGGATAGTGAAAACTTCAAAAATGGCTTAATTATTCAAAATAAGAGTGTTATCATTTTTAGATATATGTCATATAGAATGTTTTTGCAAGCCTTGGTTAAACTAAAGGCACACATCTCACACCTGTAAGAAGGAAGTAAGAATTCTGCCCACATATCTCCTGCATATTATACAGGCAACTAACAAGAGCAGCAGTGGAGGGGTGAAATCCTCTTTTCTTGTATTATCACTTACCAGATTGGAATAAAAGAAAACCAAGTAAGGATGGCTTGAAGGCTCAGGATTGGGTGTCTAGATATTTGTGCTGTAACTATGATGAGAAGGGAGAGATAGGTGTTATGCTGAATGACAAACATAATTGAATTAGCAGGAGCTAGAATTGTTAGGTAATACTCTGGGTATAACGTCTGTCTTAAGTGCAAGGGCAAGTTCGAAGGAAGGAATGGCTTTTTTTTGAAGGGAGAGTTGTTGGACTTTGGTAAAGAGCTTAAGGAAGTGAGTTCGAGAGTGATGCGGTAGGTGATTGTTAATGCATATGCACCTGGCAGTGAAGGGAGTGAGGAAGAAAAGATTGCTATTAATTAGGAGGAGCTGAGCAAGTGCCTCTGCAGTGTTGAATCAAGGGATTATATTTTGGTGTAAGGTGATCGAAGTGGAAGAGCAGGTGATATGGTACTTTAGTTTGTGGTACCTGGTATAAATGAAAATGGGGAGTGACTAGTTGATTCTTTTGCTGAAAAAAGATTGGTCATTGGGAATACTTGGTTAAAAAAGGGAGCATACTTAAATATGCATGAGTGAGTGAAGTTGGATGACATTGGGCATTAGTGGGTTACATGTTAATTGACAGGCATCCAAAGGAGAGATCGTTGAATGTGAACATGCTGAGAAGGTGGGATGTGTATGATTTCTTGTCAGAAGCACTTATGAAACTTGTGCTTTTTGGGAGAGTGGAAACAATAGATAGTCTGCAGGACTTGACTGTGGATAGTTGGCTCTGTTTTGGAGCATTATACATGACCACTAGAGGGTGGATGTGTGTGAATGATGTCTTTTCCTGATGCTTCCTCGCTAAGTGGGGTGAAGGATTTATGTATAAATATGTATTTTTTTTTTCTTTATTCATAATTGCTTTCCTTGACTGAACAAGTATCATCAGGAACAAATAAATAATGGCCTTACCGTAGTATTCTTTACAAAATCACCCTGCCTCGTACCACATATTGTCCTCAGGCATTTCATTTCTAACATGTCCACCCTTTTGCACTCTCGCATTTAGGACCCAAGCATTGTATATTTACAACGTTGTTAAGAGTACTTCACCTACCTGCATACTTATCTTTGCCCGAACAGATATTGATCTCTCATTCCACACACTTTTCAGTATGACCAGATCATTAGCACCATCTCCCATCTTGTGATTCCCTTCAGTCATCATGGTCCCATATGTTGTCATGTCCACTCCCAGGTATTTGAATCACTCCATATCCTCCAGGTACTTATGTTTGTTCACATATAATCTAAATTCTAACTTGTCATTTTTCAGATTATTTAATTTTAAGTTTACTGTGGTATTGCTTGGCATTACCATGATGGTGTTTGCTGTTTTAGATGTTAAACGGAGTCAAGTCACTACAAAATGATCTGCGAAAAGTTGGGGAAAACTAGTTGATCTAGGGAGTACAAATGATTGACATTGAGAATGTATGTTGCATTTTAAAGATTGGAATAGCAAACTGTACAGTGCTGAATTAGTTTTGATCCTCAGTGGTACCATGTGAGAGACAAAAATCTTCCTAAGGAAAATAAGAGTACCTCCAAAGATTTTTTTTTGTTTTCAAGACCTCTGGAGAGTGACACAAGAGCAGAATTATTTTATAAATATCATATGAGGAACAGGACACCTTATCTGACACCACCTGCTTCCTTTTAAGGAAAAAGGTTGTGCACTGGACTCACTAGTACCTGAGGAATATGACTGACCTGATCTCATATGTGAGGTCTGAGGCTGGTAACATATTCTTCACATAATGGTGGGTTGGATAAGG
>JAUUDY010345395.1:0-20352 GCA_032361765.1 Panulirus inflatus
GCTTCGATTTGAACATATGCACTTGTAGCGATGCTATTGCAAGAAAGGCTATATTAACTGTAATGCAAAGATTTAATTTTTCATGATAATTTTTCTAATGCACAATTAAAGTTGTCTGTGAAGGTGCTTGAGTCACTACAAAGTTCCATAAAGTAACATCCTCTGTCATCTGCTCTATATCTTCTTGGCATAATAATATGAAAGGTTCTCTCTTTCTAACTTTTACTCCTTAAGAAAAATGACCAACATTTACGATGAATTCATAAATTTCTCACATGATTTTTATGGGATACAATAATTTCTTTTTTTATAAAACTTGACCTGGAATCTTGTACAGGAGATTTTTGAAAACCAATATTGAATAAATGATACTACATACTGGAAGGTGACATTATTTCCAAACTGCGCAAGAGCTTGCGCATGCAGATTCAAAATTAATAACTTCCTTGACAATATGATTACTAAAAACTGAATATATAAATTCAAATTATAACCATTTTAAAAGATATAATCCTGCTAATTTATATATTTTACATTTTCTTATTTTCTTCAAATCGTGAATTATCCCCATTTCTTGGGTTAAACAATAAAGATATTCAATCACTGATACCAACCCTTCCGAGTTATACATTTGCTGCTGGCAGCTCTTCCGAGCTATCAAATGCACTGCTGCTGACCCTTCGGAATTATGAAATACACAGCAGGTGAACCTTTGAAGTAATCAAACCTAAGGCAAACAACCCTTCGGATGTGCTATCCCAACTCTGCAAATCCTACAATGTTTTTCTCATAACTGTTAACAACCCTTCTAATGTGTCATTCTACTCTATCTTGTTGCGTCTCTACCCCGCTGCAAATGAACACTTTCGAAATTTCTATACCACTACGAAACACCTTTCTAAATATCTCATCCCTAAGGCTACTTACTTTTCGAGTTGTCCTTCCCCTGCTTTATATCTTTCCACAGTGTCTGTCTTCTGTTGGTTACCATTTTGAACTTTCTCCAATGCTGCATCTGTTCAAGTTACTATATACAATTGCACTTATGCTATTGCAAGGAAGGTTTTATTAGCTGCAATGCAAAGATTAATTTTTCATGATTATATTTTTCTAATGCACAATCGAAGCTTTCAGAGAAGGTTCACGAGTTACAACAAAGCTTCATGTAGTAACGTCTTCTGTCATCTTCTCTATGCTTCTTTTGTATCATAATATGAAAGGTTTCTGTAGCTAAGTTTCATTCCTTAAGAAGAATGACCAACATTTATGATAAATTCACAAATTAGTCTCAGGATATATATAGAAAAACATTATTGTATATGTGAATGATTTTTGATGATCTCTTCCTTAATATCAATTTTTCTGTGAAAACGATGTACTTAACAGAAAAAACGTATGCCCACGGCATAATTACAGTCTGTTCAGAAATCAGCGTTAATAACTATTCATCGATTCGCCTTCTTGTAATGCACCAGCACTAGAGGTTATCAGCATCAATGATCGTAATCTATCCTGACATTACCTCTATATAGCGTATGTGACCTGCCCCTTGCCAGATGCAAGGTCAGAAAATATCTGATCTGTGAACTTGCACTGTTACTTCCGGGGAAAATATGAAAACAGGTCAAAACCACCCGTTTTCGAATCGAGCTACTTCTTTCACAATATTACTGTTTAAAAGTAAACTTATTTAGCTCGACCTAGCTTTATATGTTATAACAAGTTCAGAACATTTCCCGATTGGTTTCCATATACATAAATTTTTTTTCGAGAATGCGCGAACGCAAACAAGATAATAAGCGTTCACTTATACACCTCAATGATGCAAATAAGTTGACACGCTTCTATTTGAGAAAGATAAGTACGTAAAAATTAAAGCGAATATTGTAGCAGACCAAAGATGACATGTAATAAATTAGAGCACATGCCAGTAAAAGTTTTCTCCTGATATTGTGGAAACCGCTACTCAGAACTTCGATACTTGACACACACATTGACTTTATGCCTCATATAAGTCGAATATAAGTATTTTTTTTTCTTTATGCATAAAGGTTGATATCGAAGCATACACAGGAGTTTATCGATAACCAATATTAAACAAATAATACTTAATTTGGGGAGGGGACATGAATTACAAACTGAGTAAGAGCTTGCGCATGCTTATTGAAAAAGGATTAACCGTTATGTTTATATGAGTATATTGAAAGTGACCATCTAAATTCATTCTATAACAATATTAAAGAAAAAACACGTTTACATATTTGCTTCAAATCTCTAATCGTGACAATTTTCTTTGGTTAAACAACAAAAAACTATTTATCCCACTTAATGTATTGTTTGATTCTGTCACTGAAGCCAAACCTTCGAAGTGAACCATACACTTCGGAGATATCAAAAACACTTTTTCTTTATGTATAAAATTTGATATGGAATGTTGTGCAGGAGTTTATTGAAAACCAATATTGAATTAAAAGTACTGAACATTGGAAGGAGTCATGTTTTGCAAACTGCTCTAAACCTTGAGCATGAACATTCAAAATTACTAACCTCGTTGACGATATGATGACTAGAAACTAAACATACAAATTTATAAGCATTTTGAGAGATGTAATTCTGCTTATTCACATATTACATTTTTTTATTTTCTTCAAATCGTGATTCATGCCCATTTCTTGGGTATAACAACAAAAATATTCACTCACTGATGCCAACCCTTCCGAATTTTTCATATGCTGCTGCTATCCTTTCTGAGTCATGAAATGCACTGCTACTAACCCTTCGGAATGATCAAATCCACAGCAGCCATCCCTTCGAAGTAATCAAAATAAGGCAATGAACCCTTAGGACTTGTTACCCCAACTCCGCAAATTCTACAAAGTTTCCTAATAACTGCTACAAACCCTTCAAAGGTGTCTTTCTACTTTATCTTTTTGCGTCTTCATCCCAGTGCTAAGTTACTCTTTCGAAATATATATACAACTCCATAAAACGTTTCAAGATAACACAACTCCGTTACTTACCTTCCGACATGTTCTTCTACTGTTCCAAATCTTTCCAGAGTGTTTATCAACTGTCTTTAACCTTTTCCAACTCCCTCTCCAATTCTGCAAGCACTTCAAGTTGACCATATATACTTGCACCAATTCTATTGCAAGAAAGGTTATCTTAACTGTAGGGTAAAGACTTAAATTTTCATGGATATTTTTCTAAAACACAATCGAAGACTTTTGAGAAGGTGCTCTAGTCACAACAAAGCTTCATATAGTAACATCCTATGTCATCTTTTCTTTGCCTTGCTCGTATAATAATGTGAAAGGCTCTCTTTTTCTAAATTTCACTCCATAAGAAGAATATCCAACATTTACCATGAATTCACAAAGTAGTCAGAGGAACTTTATCAATAACCATTGTTTTTTTATGTATGAAACTTGATTTGGAATTTTGTACGGGAGTTTATTGAAAACCAATATTGAATGAATAATACTAAATATTGAACGGAGACATGATTTTCCAAACTGCGCAAGAGCTTGCGCAAGCGCAATCAAAATTACCAACCTCCTTGACAATATGATGACCAGAAACTGAACATATAAATTCAAATTATAACCATTTTAAAAGATATAATCCTGCTTATTCCCATATTACATTTTCTTATTTTCTTGAAATCGTAAATCATCACCATTTTTTGGGTTAAACAACAAAAATATTCAATCACTAATACCAACCCTTCCGAGTTATTCATATACTGCTTCCAAGCCTTCCGAGCTATCAAACGTACTGTTACTTACCCTTCGGAATTATCAAATCCACTGCAGGCAACCCTTCGAAGAAATCAAACCTAAGGCAAACAACCCTTTGGATTTAGTAACCCAGATCTGCAAATCCTACAAAGTTTTTTCATAAATGCTAACAAGCCTTCCAAGGTGTCATTCAACTCTATCTCTTCGCGTCTTTGAACCACTGCTAAAGAACACTTTCGAAATTTCTATACCACTACAAAAAACTTTCTAAATAATTTAACTCCAAGGCTATTTACTTCTGAGCTGTATTCCACCGTTTGCAATCTTTCCACAGTGTCTATCTACTGTTGATAACCCTTTCCAACTCTCTCCAATGCTACAAACGGTTCAAGTTACCATATACACTTGTACCTATGCTATTGAAAGAAAGGTTATATTAGATGTAATGCAAAGATTTAGTTTTTCATGATTATTTCTAATGCACAATGGAAGATTTCAGAAAAGTTTCACAAGTAAAAAAAAGCTTCATATGGTAACCTCTTCTCTCATCTTCTCTATGTCTTGTTCGTATAATAATATGAAAGGTTTTCTGTACCCAACTTTCATTTCTTAATGAGAATGACCGACATTAACGATGAACTCAAAAATTAGTCACAGGATATTTATCGAAAAAAAATCTGTATATGTGATTGATTTCTGATGATCTCTTCCTTAATATCAACTTTCCTATGAACACGATATATTTAACAAAAAAAAAAAAAAAATATGCCCACGGCATAGTAACAGTCTGTTCAGAAATCTGTATTGATAGTTATTCATCAATTCGCCTTCTTGTAATGTACTAGATTTTATCAGCATCAATGATCACAAAATATCAGGAAATTAGCTCTAATATAACGCATGTGTCCTGCTTCTTTTGAGATGCAAGGTCAGAAAAGGGCTGAGCTGTGACCTTGTACCTTTACTACCTGGGAAAATATGACAACAGGTCAAAACCACCCGTTTTCGAATCGAGCTTTTTCTTTCATAAGATTACTGTTTAAAAGCAAACTTAATTAGCTTGAATTAGCTTGGTTATGTAACACAAATATCACAATATTTAATCATTGGTTTCCATATGCATAAAAAACGTGTCGAGAATCTACGAACGTAAACACAATATTGTAAGTAGGCACTTATAAATCTTAATGATGCAACTAAATTGATATGCTTATGTTTGAGAAAAATATGTAAGTAAACATTAAAGCGAACATTGTAATAGACAAACGATGACATGTGATAAATTGGACCACATGCCAGTAAAATCTTTATCCTGATAGTGTGGAAACTGCTATTGAGAACTCCTATACTTAACACAGACAATGCCGTTATGCCATATATACGTCGAATATAAGTGATTTTCTTCTTTATGCATAAAGTATAATATCGAATCATGCACAACAGTTTACTGATAACCAAAATTGAATAAATAGTACTGAATATTGGAAGGGGACACGATTTCCAAACTGCGCAAGAGCTTACACATGGGCATTCAAAAGGACTAACCGTCATGTCTAAATGACTAAAATTAATGCTAACATCAAAATTCGCTCGATTGCAACATAAAGGAAAATATCATGTTTTTGCACTTATTACATTTTCATCTTTTTTTGAATCATGCCAATTTTCTTTTCTTAAAAGGCAACAAAAAACCATTTGTCCCACTCCTTAACGAATTGCTTTATTTAGTCACTGATGCAAAACCTTCCGAGTTAACCTTACTTTGCTGCTAACCCTTCGGAGTTATCGAACACACTGCTTCTTTATGTATAAAATTTCATATGGAATCTCTTGCAGGAGCTTTTAAAAATGAATATTGAATAGATAATACTAAATATTGGGGGGAGACATGATTTCCAAAATTACTAACCTCATTGATAATATGATGACTAGAAACTGAATCTATAGATTTGAGTTATCAAACGAACTGCTACTAACCCTTCGCAATAATCAAATCCACAGCAGGCAACTCTTCTAAGTAATCAAACATAAGTCAAACAACCCTTTGGACTTGCTAACCCAACCCTTCAAATCCTGCAAAGTTTTCTAATAACTGCTACAAAACCTTCCAAGGTGTAATTCTACTCTATCTTCTCGATCTTCATCCCACAGCTAAAGGACACTTTTAAAATACATATACCATTGCAAAAAAAAACTTTGAAAATAGGTCAACTCCATTATTACTTACCTTCTGGCCTTTCTTCCACTGTTTCAAATTTTTCCAAAATGTTTATCAACTGTTCTTAGCCCTTTCCAGCTCTCTCTCCAGTGCTGTAATTGCTTCAAGTTGACCATACACACTTGTACCGATGTTATTGCAAGAAAAGTTATCTTAACTGTAGTGGAAAGATTCAATCTTTCATCGTCATTTTTCTAATGCGCAATCGAAGATGTCTGAGATGGTGCTTGAGTCACAACAAAGCTTCATAAAGTAACTTCCTCTGTCATCTTCTCTTTTTCTTCTTCGTATAATTATATGAAAGGTTCTCTATTTCTAACCTTCACTCCTTAAGAAATATGACTAACACTTACCATGAATTAAAAAAATTTGTCAAATGATTTTTATCGAAAACATTGCTTTCTTTATGTATAAAACTTGATTTGGAATCTTGTACTGGAGTTCTTTGAAAACCAATATTGAATAAATGATACTAAATATCAGGAGACATAATTTCCAAAGTGCGCAAGAGCTTGCGCATGCGCATTCAAAATTACTATCTTCCTTGACAATATGATTACTAAAAACTGAATGTATAAATTCAAATTATAACCATTTGGAAAGATATAATCATGCTTATATACATATTAAATTTTCTTATTTTCTTCAAATCGTGAATCATTCCCATTTTATGGGTTAAACAATAAACATATTCAATCACTGGTACCAACCTTCCGAGTTATTCATATACAACAGCCAACCCTTCCCAGCTATCAAACGCACTGCTGTTGACCCTTTGGAATTATGAAATACAGAGTAGGCAACCCTTCGAAGTAATCAAACCTAAGGCAAACACTCTTCAGATTTGCCAACCGAACTCTGCAAATCCTACAATGTTTTTCTTATAACTGCTGACAACCCTTCAACGTGTCATTCTACTCTATCTTGTCGGGTCTCCACCCCACTGCTAATGAACACTTTCGAAATTTCTGTACCACTACAAAACACCTCTCTAAATAATTCATCACCAAGGTTACTTACGTTCCGAGCTGTCCTTCCACTGTTTTCAATCTTTCCATAGTGTCTATCGACTGTTGATAACCATTTTGAACTTTCAACAATGCTGCAATCGGTTTAAGTTACTATATACACTTGCACTTATGCTATTGCAAGAAAGGTTATATTAGCAGCAATGCAAAGGTTTAATTTTGCCATGATTATTTTTCTAATGCACAATCGAAGCTTTCAGAGAAAGTTTACGAGTTACAACAAAGCTTCATATAGTAACGTTTTCTGTCATCTTTTCTATGTCTGTTTTTATCAGAATATGAAAGGTTTTCTGTATCTAAGTGTCATTCCTTAAGAAGAGTGACCAACGTTTATGATAAATTCACATATTAGTCACAAGATATTTATCGAAATATCTTACTGATTTCTGATGATCTCTTCCTTGATAGTATCAATTTTCTTGTGAACACGATATACTTAACAGAAAAAAACTTATGCCCACGGCATAATTAGAATCTGTTGAGAAGTCAGCGTTAATAACTATTCACCGATTCGCCTTCTTGTAATGCACTACCACTAGAGGTTATCAGCATCAATGATCGTAATTTTTCAGGAAATTTCTCTATATACCGTATGTGACCTGCTTCTTGCCAGATGCAAGGTCAGAAAAGAACTGAACTGTGAACTTCCACTTTTACTTCCGGGGAAAATATGACACCAGGTACAACCTCCCGTTTTCGAATCGAGCTACATCTTTCGTAATATTACTGTTCAAAAGTAAGCTTATTTAGCTCGACTTAGATTGTATGTTATACCAAGATCAAAATATTTGCTGATTGGTTTCCATATACATGAAATAATGTCTTGAGAATCCACGAACGTAAATATGAGATTGTAAGTGGGCACTTATACACCTCAATGATGCAACTAAGTTGACACTTATGTTTGAGAAAAATTTGTACGTAAACATTAAAGTGAACATTGCACCAGACAAAAGATGACATGTCATAAATTAGGCCACATGTCAGTAAAACTTTCTCCTGATACTGTGCAAACCGCTATTCAGAACTACTATACTTTACACACACATTACATTTATGCAATGCATACGTCGAATAAAAGTTTTTTTTTCTCTTTATGCATAAAAGTTTATCGATAATCAGTTTTAGATGAATAATACTGAATATTGGAAGTGGAAATGATTTCCAAATTGACCAAGAACTTGCGCATGCGTATTGAAAAGATACTGTCATGTCTATATGACTAAATTCAAAGTGAACATGAAAATTCAATCTAAAAACAATATCAAAGAAAAAAATCATGTTCACATATTTTCTTGAAATCTTTAGTCATGCCAATTTTTTGGGTTAAATGTCAACAAAAAACCATTTAGCCCACTTCCTAATGTATTCTTTTATTCAGTCACTAATGCCAGACCTTTGGAGTTAACCATACCCTTTGGAGTTATTAAACACACTGCGTTTTTATGCATAAAATTTGATATGGAATTTTGTGCAGGAGTTTATTGAAAACTAATGTTGAAAAATTAATACTGAATGTTGGAAGGAGACATAATTTGCAAAATGCTTAAGTCCTTGTGCATGAGCTTTCAAAACTGCTAATCTCCTTGACAATATGATGTCTAGAAACTGAACATATAGATTTAGATTACAACCATTTTGAAATATATAATTCTGCTTATTCACATATTACATTTTCTTATTTTCTTCAAATCGTGAATCATGCCCATTTCTTGTGTTAAACAACAAAAATATTCAGTCATTGATACCAACCCTTCTCCGTTATTTATATACCTGCTGCCAACCCTTCCCAACTATCAAACGTCCTGCCACTGACCCTTCGTAATGATCAAATTCACAGCAAGCAACCATTGGAAGTAATCAGACCTAAGGCAAACAACCCTTAGGACTTCTTACCCCAACTCTGCAAATTAAGCAAAGTTTTCTAATAACTGTTACAAATCGTTCAAAGATGTCATTCTACTCTATCATTTCGCGTCTTCATCCTACTGCTAAAGGACTTTTTCGAAATGCATGTACCACTCCGGATAACCGTTTATTTTAAGTCTACTCCACGGATTCTTTCCTTCCGACCCGTTCTTCCGCTATTTCAAATGAATCCAGAGCGTCTATCAACTGTTTCTAACCCTTTCCAACTCTCTCTCCAGTGCTACAATCCCTTCAAACTGAACATATACACTTGCACCGATGCTATTGCAAAAAAGATTATCTTAACTGTAGTATGCAAAGATTTAACTTTTCATGTTTATTTTTCTAATGCACAATCGAAGATTTCTAAGAAGGTGCACGAGGCACAACAAAGCTTCATATAGTAACGTCTTTTGTCATCTTCTGTATGTCTTATTCGTATAATAATATGGAGGGTTCTTTGCTTCTAACTTTCACTCCTTAAGAAGAATTACCAACATTTAACATGAATTCACGAATTAGTAGAATTTCTATCGAAAACAATGCTTTTGTTTATGTATAAAGCTTGATTTGGAATTTTGTACAGGATTTTATTGATAACCAGTATTGAATACATGATACTGAATATTAGAAGGAAACATGATTACCAAAATGCGCAAGAGCTTGCGCATACTCATTCAAATGTACTAGCCTCCTTGATAATGTGATGACTAGATAGTGAACATATAATTTAAAATTACAACAATTTTGAAACATATGATCCTGCTTATACACGTATCACACTTTCTTATTTTCTTCAAATCGTGAATCATCCCCATTTTTTGGATTAAACAACAAAAATATTCAATCACTGATACCAACCTTTTCGAGTTTTTCATATATTGCTGCCAAACCTTCCGAGCTATCAAACACACTGCTACTGACCCTTTGGAATTATCAAATCCACAGCAGATAACCCTTGGAAGTAATGAAACCTAAGGCAAACAACCCTTGGTATTTGCTAACCCAACTCTGCAAATCCTACAATGTTTTTCTCATAACTACTAACAACACTTCCAAGGTGTTATTCTCCTCTATCTTTTCGTGTATTCTCACAACTGCTAAAGAACACTTTCGAAATTTCTATACTACTACAGAAAAACTTTCTAAATAATTCAACCCCAAGGCTACTTACCTTCCGAGCTGTCAATCAACTGTCTTCAATCTTTCCACAGTGTCAACCTAATGTTGATAACTCTTTCCAACTCTCTCCAGTGGTGCAATCGGTTCAAGTTACCATATACACCTGCACTTATGCCATTGCAAGAAAGGTTATACTAGCTGTAAAGCATAGATTTAATTTTTCATTATTATTTTTCTAATGCACAATCACACTTTTCAGAGAGGGTTCACGAGTCAAAACAAAGCTTCAATAGTAACTTCTGTCATCTTCTCCATGTCTTCTTTGTACCACAATATCAAAGATTTTATGTATCTAAATTCATTTCTTCAGAAGACTGACTAACATTTTCGATGAATTCACTAATTAGTAACAGGATGTTTATCTAAAAACATTGCTGTGTATATTGCTGATTTCTGATGATCTCTTCCTTAATATCAATTTTCCTGTGAACGTGATATACTTAACAGAAAAAAACATATGTCCACAGCATAATCACAGTCTGTTCGGAGATCAGCGTTATTAACTATTTATCAATTCGCCTTCTTATAATGCACTAGCACCAGAGGTTATTAACATTAATGATCGTAATCTATCAGGAAATTGGCTCTAATATAGTGCATGCGTCTTGCCAGATGCAAGGTCAGAGAGGGACTGAGCTGTGAACTTGCACCTTTATTTCCCGGGAAATGTTGACAATAGGTCATAACCACTCGTTTTCCAATCGAGTTTCTCCTTTCACAAGATTACTGTTTAAAAGTGTAATTATATAGCTGTTCTTAGCTTGTATATATCATACCAAGATCACAGTATTTGCTTATTGGTTTCTGTCTTCATAAGAAAATGTCTCCAGAATCCACGAACGTAAACAAAAGATCATAAGTAGGCAGTTATACACCTTAATGATGCAACTAAGCTGATGTACTTATGTATGTACGTCTTCATCCCACTGTTAAATAACACTCTCGATAACCATAAAACAATGCAGAAAATCTTTCAAAATTAGTCAACTCCACGGCTACTTCCCTCCCGACCTTTCCTTTCATTTTTTTAAATCTTTCCCAAGTGTCTATCAACTGTTGTTAACCTTTTCCAGTTCTCTCTCTCCAATTCTGCAATCGTTTCATGTTTACCTTATACACTTGCACCGATGCTATTGCAAGAAAGGTTATCTTAGCTGTAGTGATTGTTTTTCTGTTTCTAATCTTCACTCCTTAAGAAGATGGCCAACATTTACCATGAATTCACAAATTAGTCAGAGAACATTTATCGAAAAACTTTGCTTCCTTTATATATATAACTTGATTTGGAATCTTGTATCGGAATTTTTTGAAAACCAATGTTGAATACATAATACTGTATATTGGAAGGAGACATGATTTCCAAACTGCGCAAGAGCTTTCGCATGCGCACTCAAAATTACTAACTTAAATGACAATATGATGACTAGAAACTGAGCATATAAATTCGAATTATAACCATTTTGATATATATGATCCTGCTCATTCACATATTACATTTTCTTATTTTCTTCAAAAACCGTGAATCATCCCCATTTCACGGGATAAACAACAAAAATATTAAATCACTGATACTAACACTTCCGAGTTATTCACATAATTCTGCCAACACTTCCGAGCAACCAAACGCACTGCTACTGACCCTTCGGAGTTACCAAATCCACAGGAGGCAACCCTTCGAAGTAATCAAACCTAAGGGAAACAACCCTTCGGATCTGCTAACCCAACTCTGAAATCCTACAAAGCCTTCCTTTAACTGTTAACAACCCTTCAAAGGTGTCATTCTAGTCTATCTTTTCACATCTTCACCCCACTGCTAAAGAACACTTTCGAAATTCCTATACCACTATAAAAAAATTATAAATAATTGAACCCCAAGGCTACTTACCTTCCGAGCTGAACTTCTGCTATTTCAATCTTTCCACAATGTCTATCTACCGTTGATACCGCTTTCAACTCTCCCCAATGCTGCAATCGGTTCAAGTTACCATATACACTTGCACTTATGCTATTGCAAGAAAGGTTATTTTAGCTGTAAGGAAAGGATTTGATTTTTCATGATTATTTTTCTAATGCACAGTCGAATCTTTCAGAGACGTTTCAGGATTCACAGCAAAGCTTCATATAGTAACTTCTGTCAACTTCTCTATGTCATAATATAAAAGTTTTTTGCATCTAACTTTCATTCCTTAAGAAGAATGACCAACATTTACGATGAATTCACAAATTAGTCACAGGATATTTATCGAAAAACATTCCTGAATATGGTACTAATATCTGATGATCTTTCTTTATCATCACTTTTCCTGTGAACACGATATACTTAACGGAGAAAACATATGCCCACGGCATAATCACAGTCTGTTCAGATATCAGTGATAGTAACTATTGATCAATTCGCCTTCTTATAATGCAATAGCACTAGATGTTATCAGAATTAATGATCGTAATCTATCAGGAAATTAGCTCTAATATAGCGCATGCGTCCTGCTTCTTAGCAGATGCAAGGTCAGAAAAGGACTGAGCTGTGAACTTGTACCTTCACTTCCCGGGAAAAGATAACAGGTCATAACCACCCACTTTCGATTCGAGCTTCTCCTTTCACAAGATTACTGTTTAAATGTAAACTTGTCTAGCTCGAGTTATTCATATGTTGATGCCAAACCTTCTGAATTATTAAACTCACTGCTACTAACCCTTCGGAATTATCGAATCCATTGCAAGCAACCCTTCGAAGTAATCAAACAAACCTAAGGCAAACAACCCATAGGACTTGTTACCTGAACTCTGCAAATCCTAGAAAGTTTCTTTTCATAACTGCTGCAAACCCTACCAAGGTGTCATTCTATTCTATCTTTATGCATCTTAATCCCACTGATAAAGGGCACTGTCGAAATATACATACCACTACAGAAAACCTTTCAAAATAAGTCAACTTCCGACCTATTCTTCCACTGTTTCAAATCCCTCCAGAGTGTCTTTCAACTATACTTAAACCTTTTCAACTCTCTCTCCAATGCTTCAATCGCTTCAAGTTGACCACATACACTGGCAACCGATGGTATTACAAGAAAGGTTATCTTAACTGTAGTACAAAGATTTTATTTTCATTGTTATTTTTCAAATGCACAATCGACGATTTCTGAGAAGCTGCACGAGTCACAAGAAAGCTTCATATCGTAACTCCCTCCTTTATCTTCTCTATTTCTGGTTCGTATAATAATATGAAAGATTCTCTGTTACTGACTTTCACTTCTTAAGAAGAATGATCAACATTTACGATGAATTCACAAATTAGGCAGAGGATATCCATCGAAAAAGATTGGTTTCTTTGTGCATAAAACTTCATTTGGAATTTTGTGCATGAGTTCATTGAAAACCAATATTGAATAAGTGATAATGAATATTGGAGAGACATGATATCCAAACTCCGCGAGAGCTTGATCATGATGTTCAAGATTACTATCCTCCTTGACAATATATTGATTAGAAATTGAACATATAGATTCAAATTATAACCTGAAAGATATAATCCTGCTTATTCACATATTACCTTTTCTTATTTTCTTCAAGTCGTGAATCATCCACATTTCTTGGGTTAAAGAACTAAACTAAATAATCACTGATACCAACCCTTCTGCGTTATTCATATATTGCTGCCAACCCTTTTGAGCTATCAAACGAACTGCTACTGACCCATCGGAATTATCAAATCCAGGGAATGGAACCATTCGAAGTAATCAAACCTAAGGCAAATAACCCTTTGATTTGCTAACTCAACTCTGCAAAGCCTACAATGTTTTTCTCATAACTGCTAACAACCCTAATCTATGTTTTCGCGTCGTCACCTCACTCCTAAAGAACACTTTCGAAACTTCTATACCACTACAAAATTTTTTCTAGATTATTCAAGCACAAGACTACTTACCTTCCGAGTTGTCCTTCCTCTATTTTGAATCTTTCCAAAGAGTCTATCTATGGTTGATAACCCCTACCAACTCTCTCCAGTGCTGCAATCAATTCAAGTTACCATATACACTTGCAACTATGCTATTGCAAGAAAGGTTATATTAGCTTTAATGCAAGAATTTCATTTATTTATGATTATTTTTGTAATGCACAATCAAAGCTTTCTGAGAAAGTTCACGAGTCACAACAAAACTTCATATAGTACTGTCTTCTGTCATCTGCTTTATGTCTTATTTCGTGTCATAATATGAAAGGTTTTCTGTATCTAAATTTCCTTCCTTAAGACATATGACCAATGTATTCACAAATTAGTCACAGAATAATTATCAAAAAGCATTGCTGTATATGTTACTGATTTCTGATGGTTTATTCCTTAATATCAATTTTCATGTGAACACGATATACTTAACAGAAAAACCATATGCCCACGGCATAATCACAGCCTGTTCAGAAATCAGCGTTAATAACTATTCATGTCATGTCCATATGACTGAATTCGAAATGAACATCTAAGTTCACTCTATAACAAAAGTAAAGAAAAAAATCAATTTTTTGCACTGATTATATTTTCATATTTTCTTCAAATCTTGAATTATGCCAATTTTCTTTGGTTAAACGAAAAAAAAAAAAAACATTTAATCCACTCCCTAACGTTTGGTTTATTCAGTCAATGACATCATACCTTCCAGGTTAACTATACGCTGCTGCTAACCCTTCGGAATTATCGAACAAACTGCTTTTTACGTACATAATTTGATATGGAATCTTGTGCAGGAGTTTATTGAAGACCAATATTGAAAAAATATTACTGAATACTGGAAGGAGACATGATTTCCAAACTGTGCAAGAGTTTGCCCATGAACATTCAAAATTACTAGCTTTCTTGACAATATGATGACTAGAAACTGAACTTGTAAATTCAAATTATAACCATTTTGAATGATATAGTCCTGCATATTCACATATATTTTCTTATTTTCTTGAAATCGTGAATCATCCCTATTTCTTGTGTTAAACACAGAAATATTCAGTCACTGATATTAACCCTGCCGAGTTATTCATATACTGCTGCCAACACTTCCAAGCTCTCAAACGCACTGCTACTGACCCTTCGGAATTATCAAATTCACGGCAGGCAACCCTTCGAAGTAATCAAACCTAAGGCAAACAACCTTTAGGAATTGCTAACCCAACACTGAAAATCCTACAACGTTTTCTCATAACTGCTAACAACCCTACCAAGGTGTCATTCTACTCTATGTTTTCGGGTCTTCACCCCACTGCTTAAGAACACTTTCGAAGTTATTATAACACTACGAAAAAACTTTGTAAATAATTCAACCCCAAGGCTACTTACCTTCCGAGCTGTTCTTCCACTGTATTCAATCTTGCCAGAGTGTCTATCTATTGTTGATAACCTTTCCCAACTCTCTCCAATGCTGGAATCAGTTGAAATTACCATATACAACTTGCACCTATGCTATTGCAAGAAAGGTTATTCCAGCTGTATAGCAAAGATTTAATTTTTCAGGATTATTTTTCTAATGCTCAATCGAAGCTTTCAGAGAAGGTTTTGGAGTCAGAAGAAAGTTTCATATAGTAACTTCTTCTGTCATCTTTATGTCTTGTTTGTATCAAATTATACAAGGTTTTCTCTGTATAATTTTCATTCCTTAAGAAGAATGTCCAACATTTACGATGAATTCACAAATTAGTCACGGGATATTTATCGAAACGATATTGCTGTAAATATTACTGATTCCTGATGATCTCTTCCTTAATATCAAAGTTTCCTGTGAACACGATATAATTAATAGAAAAAACATAAGCCCACGGCATAATCATAGTCTGTTCAGAACTGAGAGGTAATAACTATTTATCAATTCGTCCTCTCGTAATGCAGGAACACCAGAGGTTATCAGCATTAATAATCGTAATCTATAATGAAATAAACTCTAATATAGCGCATGCGTCCTTCTTCTTGCCACAAACAAGGTCAGAAAAAGACTGAGCTGCGAACTTGTACCTTTACTTCCAGGGATATATGACAGCAGGTGATAATCACCCGTTTTCAAATCGAGCTTCTTCTTTCACAAGATTACTGCTTAAAAGTAAATTTCTTCAGCTCGAGTTATTCATACGCTGATGCCAAACCTTCTGAATTATCAGACGCACTGTTAACCCTTCGGAATTATCAAATCCGCTGCAGGCAACCCATCGAAGTAATCAAACCGAAGGCAAGCAACCCTTAGGACTTGTTACCTCAACTCTGCAAATCCTAGAAAGTTTTCTTATAACTAATACAAACCCTACCTAGGTGTCATTCTATTCTATCTTTATGCATCTTAATCCCACTGATAAAGGACAGTTTCGAAATACACATACCACTGCAGAAAACCTTTCAAAACAAGTCAGCTCCACAGTTTCTTACCTTCCAACCTGTTCTTCCACAGTTTCAAATCCTTCCAGAGTATCTATCAGCTATTCTTAACCCTTTTCAACTCTCTCCAATGCTTCAATCGCTTCACGTTGACCATATGCACTTGCAACTGGCATTACAATAAATGTTATTTCAACTGTAGTACAAAGATTTAATATTCATTGTTATTTTTCAAATGCACAATCGACGATTTCTGAGAAGCTGCACGAGTCACAAGAAAGCATCACATAGTAACTCCCTCCTTCAGCTTCTCTATTTCTTGTTCGTATAATAATATGAAAGATTCTCTGTTCTTAACCTTCACTTCTTAAGAAGAATGACCAACATTTACAACGAGATCACAAATTAGGCAAAGGATATTCGTCGAAAAAGATTGCTTTCTTTATGTATGAAACTTGATTTGGAATCTTATACAGGTGTTTATTGAAAACCAATATTGAATAAATGATAATGAATATTGGAGAGATACATGATATTCAAACTACGCGAAAGCTTGAGCATAATATTCAAAATTACTAACCTCTTTGACAATATGATGATTAGAAACTAAACATAGAGATTCAAATTATAACCATTCTGAAAGATATAATCCTGCTTATTCGCATATTACATTTTCTTATTTTCTTCAAATTCGTGAATCATCCCCATTTCTTAGGTTAAAAAGCTAAACTAAATAATCACTGAAACCAATACTTCCGTGTTATTCATATTTTGCTGCCGACTCTTTTGAGCTATCAAACGAACTGCTACTGACCCTTCTGAGTTATGAAATCCACAGAAGTCATCCATTCGAAGTAATCAAACCTAAGGCAAACAACCCTTCGGATATGCAAACCTACAATGTTTTTCTCATAACTGCTAACAACCATACTCTATCTTTTCGCGTTGTCACCCTACTGCTAAAGAATACTTTCGAAATTTCTATACCAATACAAAAAATGTTTCTAAATAATTCAGACCCAAGGCTACTAACCTTCCCAGCTGTCCTTCCACTTTTTGAAGCTTTCCACAGTCTATCTACGGCTGATAAGCCTTTCCAACTCTCTTTAATGCTGAAGTCAGTTGACGTTACCATATACACTTGCACTTATGCTATTTCAAGAAAGGTTATATTAGCTCTAATGCAACGATTTCATTTTCTATGATTATCTCTCTAATGAACAATCAAAGCTTTCAGATAAAGTTCACGAGTCACAGCAAAGCTTCTCATAGTATCGTCTTCTGTCATCTGCTCTACGTCTTGTTTCGTGTCATAATATGAAAGGTTTTCTCTATCTTACTTTCTTTCCTTAAGAAGAATAACCAACATTTACAATAAATTTACAAATTAGTCACAGGATAATTATCGAAAAGCATTGCTGTATATGTTACTGATTTCTGATGATTTATTCCTTAACATCAATTTTCATGTGAACACGATATACTTAACAGAAAAAACATATTCCCACGGCATAATCATAACCTGTTCAGAAATCAGCTTTGATAACTATTCATCAATTCGCCTTCTTGTAATGCAATACCACTAGAGGTTATCAGCATTATTGATCGTAATCTATCAGGAAATTACCTCTAATATAGCTCATGTGTCCTGCTTCTTTCCATATGGAAGGTCAGAAAAGGACTGAGCTCGATTTTGAACCTTTGCTTCCCGGGAAAAGATGACAACAGGTCATAACCACCCGTTTTCGAATCGAGCTTCTTCTTTCACAAAATTACTGTTTAAAAGTATACATATTTAGCTCAACTTCGCTTGTATGTGTAATACCAAGATAACAATATTTTCTTATTGGTTTCCTTCCACATAAAAAAAATGTCTCGAGAATCCATGAACGTAAAAACAAGATTGTAAGTAGACACGTATACACCTTAACGATGCAACTAAGTTGAAATGCTTATGTTTGAGAAGAATAAGTACGTAAACATTAAAGCGAACATCATAATAGACAAACGATGACATGAAATAAATTGGACCACATGTTAGTAAAAACTTGTTTCTGATATTGTGCAAAACGATATTCAGAAATACTATACTTAACACACACAATGCCTTTATGTCATATTTACGTCGAATAAAAGCAATTTTCTTTTTAAGTCAAAGAGTTTAATGATAACCAGTGTTAAATATATGATATTGAATATTGGAAGGGGACGTGATTTCCAAACTGCGCAAGAGATTGCGCATGCGTATTCAAAATGACTATCCGTCATGTCTATGTGGCTGAATTCAAAATGAACATCTAAATTCACTCTATAACAAAATTAAAGAAAAAATCAAGTTCATGCACTCATTACATTTTCATATTTTCTTCAGTTCTTGAATCAAGCCAATTTTCTTTGGTTAAATGACAACAGAAAAACATTCATCCCACTCCCTAACGTTTGGCTTATTCAGTCATTGATACCAAACCTTCCAGGTTAACCATACGCTGCTGCTAACCCTTCGGAGATATCGAAGAAACTGCTTCTTTTTATGTACTAAATTTGATATGAAATCTTTTGCAGGAGTTTACTGAAGACCAATATTGAAAAAATAATACTAAATATTGGAAGGAGACATGATTTGCAAACGGATCAAGAGCTTGCGCATGAGCATCCACAATTACTAACCTCCTTGACAATATGATGACTAGAAACTGAACATACAAATTAAATTATAACCATTTTGAAAGATGTAATCCTACTCATTCACATATTCCATTTTCTAATTTCCTTCAAATCGTGAATCATGCCCATTTCTTGGGTTAAACAACAAAATCATTCAATCACCCTACCGATTTATTCATATGCTGCTGCCAACCCTTCTGAGATATCAAACAGCAGGCAACCCTTCGAAGTAATCAAACTTAAGGTAAAAAACCTTTAGGACTTGTTACCCCAACTCTGGAAATCCTACAAAGTTTTCTAATAACTGCTAGAAAACCCTTTTAAGTTGTCATTCTACTCTATCTTTTCGCATCTTCATCCACTGCTAAAGGACACTTTCGAAATACATATACCACTGCAGAAAACCTTAAAAATAGGTCAAGTTAACCGTTTTTACTTTCCGACCATTCCACAGTTTCAAATCTTTCCAGAGTGTCTATCAACTGTTCTTACGCCTTCCCAACTCTCTCTCTCTCCACTGCTGCAATCGCTTCAAGTTGACCTTATATGCTTGCACTGATGCAATTGTAAGAAAGATTTTCTTAACTGTAGTGCAAAGATTTAACTTTTCATGTTTATTTTTCTAATGCACAATCGAAGATTTCTGAGAAGGTGCACGAGTTACCACAAAGCATCTTATAGTAACTTCTGTCATCCTCTCTATCTCTTGTTTGCATCATAATATCCTTAAGAAGAATGATTAACATTTATGATAAATTCACAGATTAGTCAGAGGATTTTGATAGAAAAACATACATTTCTTTTTGTATAAAACATGATTTGGAATCTTGTAGAGGAGTTTATGAAAAAACAGTATTGAATTGCATAAATAATACTGATTATTGGAAGGGGACATGTTTCCAAATTGCAGAAGAGCTTGAGCATGAGCATTCAAAATTACTAGCTTCCTTGACAATATGATGACGAGAAACTGAATACTTGAATTCAAATTCTAACCTTTTTGGGAGATATGATCCGGCTTATTAACATATTACATTCTCATATTTTCTTCGAATCGTGAATCATACCCGTTTCTTGGGTTAAACAAAAAATACATTCAATCACTAACACCAACACCTCTGAGTTTTTCATATTCGACTGCCAACCCTTCCGAGCTATCAAACGCACTGCTACTAACCCATTGGAATGATCAAATCCACAGCAGTCAACCCTTCGAAGTAATCAAACCTAATGCAAACAACCCTTCGGATTTCCTAACCCAACTCT
>JAUUDY010345396.1:0-11573 GCA_032361765.1 Panulirus inflatus
TTTGAGGACAATATGTGGTGTGAGGTGGTTTGATCGAGTAAGTAATGAAAGGGTAAGAGATGTGTGGTAATAAAAAGTGTGTGATTGAGAGCAGAAGAGGGTATGTTGAAATGGTTTGGTCACAAGAAAAGAATGTGTGAGGAAACATTGACAAAGAGGATATATGTGTCAAAGG
Source organism: Panulirus inflatus (assembly GCA_032361765.1). Taxonomy (NCBI): domain Eukaryota; kingdom Metazoa; phylum Arthropoda; class Malacostraca; order Decapoda; family Palinuridae; genus Panulirus; species Panulirus inflatus. The sequence continues at coordinate 176 of JAUUDY010345396.1, forward strand.
TAGAGGGAACGAGAAGAAGTGGGAGACCAAAGTGGAGGTGGAAGGATGGAGTGAAAAAGATTTTGAGTGTCTCCTTTACCCTTGAGCTTTGTTTCACTCAGAGCCAGAAAATATAGGTTTCTTTCCTCAAACATACTACATATCTCTCTTCTCTCCTTATCTTGGTTACATCCACACACATTTAGACACACACATTTCGTGGAGGAAGAGCACTCTCTGCTTGGCTCCTTCTTCCGTTTCTTTTTTTATAAAGTGAAATGCAAGAAATGGGAGGGGGTTGGATTTCTAGCCCCCCGCTCCCACTCCCTATAGTCGCCTTCCACAACATGCTGGAAATACAATAGTAGAATTCTTTCTGCAACCCTGTGCTACAACATGGTGAGGCTGTAGGGCCAAAAAGGTTACCTCCTGGGTAAACAGATTCTATCCCGTGGAAATTGGAGATCTTCAAAAGGCATTTCCTAAAAAAATTCTCAAATCCTTAGTTTGGTGGACCAACATAGAAAACCTCCAGAAACTCATGCCTGGGCTATCCCCAGCAACTCATCTGGTGGTTTTAACAAACCCATCTAATTGAGGACTGGGTTTCCATTCACTTGCTGTATCATGTAACTGAAGGGCCTTGGAAGGAGGTACAAAAGTAATTTCATATAAATAAAATGTTGATCCCTTGATTTTTAATTTCCCAGAACATGCTAAGATTGAGGAGCAAAATCTTATATCTGTTGGACAATACTGCGGCTGTCCGCTGCCTAAAAAACAAAGCTTCTGCAAACCCCTGCTTCTTTATAAGTTTGTGGAAAAGATTCTTTCAATAGCTATGTCCACAGGCTTTTCTCTGCAAGCCTCTTATCTCCAAGGAGTAGGCAGTGTCTGGGGAGATACTCTATCCAGATCAGACACAATGTCAGCAGAAATGTCTATTGGAAAGAGGTTTTCAGTTAAATCATTTCCTTAAGAGTGGCGACCCAGGTGGATCTCTTTGCCACCAGAATGAATGCATTACTGCCAATATACGTATCTCTAGTTCAAGACATGAGGCCATTTGCAACAAACACTCTGTCCTTGAACCAAAATTGTGGGAACCAGATTTATCTTTTTCTCCAGTCCATTTGGAAATTTTGTTCTCAGTCGAGAAGGTTTTTCAGAGCAGAACAAACAACCTTGGTGCTAAAGACACCTTCAGCTTTGCCGTTTTCCTTGACAGACACCTCCAGTTTACCTCAGCTTCTTTGCACAAGCCCAACTTCAAAGTCCTGAATTCTAGAATTTATATGTACCTATTTTCTCGAACACTATTACAGGCACAGGGTTAAAATATGCTAAACAGTCGACCTTTTATATAACATTTCTCCTACTCAAAGACAGACCAATTGACCAAGAAAGCATTCAGTCCTTCCCAAAAGAATTTGACGTTTTGGAATGATCATAGTATTATGCTTAAGACTTCTCAGATCTCTCTCTTAAGAGTATGAATAGTAACACTACTACCTCTTACACGAGTGCTCTTCAAGAACCCATCTCCGAGTTTTGGCACAGCTCTGCACGTTATGTTTGGGATAAGCTTCCCAGAGTTTTCTTTTTTAAGAAGTGTAGATTCTCCACTGCAGCTCAGGTGAGAACTTCCTTGAGTTCCTTTTGCAATCTAATGGTTTTTCTGGTAATTTAGCTCTTCAATATCTTATAAACATTTTTCTTACTGCCTTGGAAACTGGTTGTAAAATTTAGAAAATTTTCTTACTGACTTGGATTTTGGGTGTAGAATTAAAAATTATAAGCTAAGCCCAGACATTACAATCAACTTATTGATGACAATCATGTGGATGAAGATAAACCCAAAATTTCTGGCCAAGACTGACACAATGAAATCTAGAAATATTCCAAATGTCATTCAATTTTGGAAGACTTCATTTACAGAGCATCATACCTCATGCCAAGTTGAATCTCATGACACATATTGGACTTCAAAAATTATTGAGGGGACCATTTATCTATGCTTAACAGAAACCCTTTAGGTGAGGTTTATCCCTGAAGTGTATTGAGAAACATTTCATTGGTTCAACCTGGGCTTTATGCTAAGGAAGATGACCTCTACTATCACTTCAGAAACCTTTCTTTCAAGGAAATCAAAGACTAGGGTCCTTAGTACTCATCTCCCACCTTTGTCACCACGTACTTTAGTTTACATGGTGTGGATCTACTCTGTGTAGCTCTGGGGATTGCTCCACCTGGAAAGATAAATTCCAGTATGCCTCCATATCATTACTGAAGGTGTTTACTTTTATATTTCAGGCTTAGTCTTCTTTCTGGAAGTTTTTCTCAACACCTTTTTCCTTCATGTGGGTATGTTCAGCAAGCATATCTTCTTCCTGGTTTTCTTACCATGTCTAGCTTTCCCCTTTTCTTCTTTGAAAGCTCTTCCTCTCTACCTATGAAGACCCCTTTTGGGTTTATGCCTGCATGTATAAATTCTAAGCAGTCAGAGAGAAGATCTTTCAGCCTCTGACTGGTTAAAAAAGGGGAACCTGAAATGAAGAAGCTGCCACTACCATGGTCAAATGGAAGGTCCTAACCCCTCCTAACCCCTACCTCTTACTTTCCTACAGAATATTCAAGAAAATCTCTCAAGCTCATGAGACTATCTCAAAGAGAAAAAGGCATTTCAGTTTCCAAAACCTACATTTTTTTTATTCCAATTAAAAAAATTCAATGACAATCCATTCCACTTCATGTTACGTAGATCGACCAGTGAATACAAGTTTGCTGAAATACCCTATTGCAGTCTACCAGTATGATGTATGCCTTTGCATATGAAAATGTGTATGACCTTTTTGATTTACAGATGAACCCCAACTTACAATGGCTAAACTTGCGATTTTTCTACTTTACAATAGCAAGATATTCAACACTTTATTATAAAATAGGCTTTGGATTAAATGATTTTGTCCAATTGAAGGCTAATGTAAGCGCTCTGATAACTTTTAAGGTAGGCTATGCTAAACTATGATGTTCAGCAGATCAGATGGACAGTATTAATTATAATTTCGACTTACAGTATTATCATCTTATGATGGGTTTCTAGGAACGTAGCCCCATCACAAGTTGAGGAGCATCTGTACTATACTAGCAACCCACTAATAACCAATAGTAAAACCCAATGCTATTAATATATACAATAATATTCTAACTCAGATCACACCACATGGATACACACGTTCTATTTATAGATACTCCACGAACACTAATGGAAAAAAATCTTTGTACTTGTTCACCGTTTCCCATATTAGTGACAGTGGACCAGGAACATATGAAGAAAGGCCTCCTACAGTCACATCCATGCTGTAGCTGTCATGTGCAATGCACAGGACCACAGACTCCTATCCATAACTAAGCCCCTACAGACCTTTCCATGGTTTCCCCCAACTGCTTCATGTGCCCTGGTTCAGACTACTGACAGAATTTTGCCCCCTGTATACCACATCATTCTAAGTCACTCTATCTCTCAGTCTTAAATAACAGAAAAAAGTTTCTAAAGCATAATCTCACCTTGAATGGATGTCGCGCTGTTTCCTTGGGACCAGCAATCCAGACCCACGATCTGATATAGTTTAGACAAAAGTACATAAACAAAGTCTTTGGTAATAATTGGTGCTTTTTTTGCAAATCATGAAAATTCTTTAACCCATGACCTAATGAAAACAACAATGTAATAACCATGTAGTTAATGATTTATTCCAATTACTTCACTATTAAAATGTATCTTATTTATATATTGCATGTGAAGAGGAGCTACACACCAATATCAAATGTATACAAAATTGTTTAGTATCAAGACAGTGGACTAAGCATAATGTCCTTTTTCTCATTACATTCATCATCATAATAACCAATAAAAATTACCCAAGATAATATCACCTTTAGAATAAATGAAATGAATTAATAAAACCAAAAGAAAAGCACCTTTGATCAAGACACAAGCAATACCCAGTTATGGCACACATAAGCTGGAAGGAGAGAGCCTTAACCTATCATGCAAGATACCTTCTTATGAAAAGTACTGTACCAAAGGAAGGCAATCAATAAATGAACAACATATAGTAACCTCCAAAGATCAATTATGCCTTGGCAACTATCTCACTCACTTTCAAATCCAATAACGAAACATTCTAACCAATGTTTACATTTCTCCCAAACTTGACTAGAGTCCACAAACAAAATGAATAAAATCAGGATGGGAAAGGAGGCATGTCCTAGTACTTTCAGCATATATATGCAACAAGTTCATTCAACCAATCATTCTCACCAGTGCTTAAAATTTTCACTAACTAAACACATGTCCAAAACAAAATTAGAAAAATCAGAGTAGAAAAGGAAGCAAGTCCTAGTCCTATCAGCAAATACGAGTAACAAAATTCTAACCGCCATACAATGATTTCAAGAAATTATAATCCTCCATAATGTAAAAGCTTGAAAATAATGATGGTTGGTAAGTGGTGGTTACTCATATACAATCACTTTGGCCTCTTTCTTAAATCTTAAAAAAATAAAACAAGATATCTTCTGGACTTCTACCTACAGAAAACAATTTTCTGATAAACAAATAATTCTTAGAAAAATGTACATCAAGACTAACCCAAGATGATGATGTGCCACATTAGTTTTTCTATGTATAGAAGGTGTTACAGATACACACAGACAGACAGATTCTACTAACACCAAAGAAGCTTTATGAAAGGACTGGTGTCTAACCACACCATGAGGGAGTCCAGAACATATCATTTGACAGCGTCTGAACATTAATCTCAAATGTAAAACAGCATCAATATTCAAATAAAACTGGCACACACTAGTACTACATCAAGAACACAATTCAGTAACATAAAACTGATCTCAACTGGCACACATTAAAATTGATGAGATATAGCAAAACACTGCAATCATCACAGCTGATCATCCAACTTACTGATAAACTGACTCTTGGCCCAACATCTTGAAAAACAATCCGGTCTTAATAGAGCTACTCTTCAAACAAACATTTTTTCAAAATCTCCAAAATATGCAGTCCATTTAAAACCTAAAAGCTTATTTTTACAAATAAACACCAAATCAGAGTCATAGTGAAACATCCTGTGTGTGTCATTTGGTCCAGACCGAGTTTACAGCAAAGAGTGAAATATGAACACTGACCATATACATTAGATGGCACCATTAATGGCCTCTACTGCTCTGCATCTTGACTAAAGATTTATCTTATTGTAAAACAGAGGATTTCAAATTATTTCAGGTCATTCCAGTGGTACAGAAACATCTCATCTGGAGAAAGATGCTCACAGTCCTTCCAGCTTACTGCCCAACGCACAAAACTTGTATACAGGAAAATATACTGCAAGATGAACTTAAGGTTATATTCAGTGAGCATACTCAGACTTCTGTTAACTAATAAATAATCTGTGGTAACAAACTAAAGATTTATTCATTCCAGTACTCAAGTGTTTTATCTTTGCACATCTCCATTTTGGTAATATAATCACAATGTTTAATCCATCATTTAAACAAAGTGCATCTGAGTACAACTGTCAGAGAATGATAACCTGAAACTATGCAAGGCTACAGATCACATGCAAACTGCTGAAGATATTTAAGACATGGTGTATTAAATGCATTACTCATGCTTCATGCTACCTGAAAATGGGGTCAAAGGTTTCATTAAATCATACTCTACATTTCTGACACATCAGTAACACTGCTTTTCAAATTTCTGTTATCTAATGTTCGCAGTAATGATATTCATCTTCGAGTCTCTTGAAGTCATGTAATTCAATCATAACCTCTTAATAAGACAAAATATATGGCATATGAAGATACATTCTTTATGGCACTCTTACTCGCACATAAATCTTTTAATAATAAGCAACTAAGGAAATTCATTGAATATGCAAGACTTACTTTGTATAGCAAAATTAGTAATGGATCTTGTAGAGGCTCTGAACCTTTAAAGGGATGATACAATTAACATGAACATATATTTTGGATTCATCCCTTGGGATGGAAATGTGCTACGAGACCATATCACAGAATTCATTTCAGAGTTACCAGTTGACCAACCAAAAGTTCTCTTTTTCTTTCTTATCCTCTAAAGGATTTTTCATCTTTCCATTCTAATGCTTCTATTTCTACCTGAAATTTTCCTGCAATACCCCTTCCTCCAGTTCCCCTTTGTTGCTCAGGTGTGCCTCATTTTTATATATATTTTTTTCATTATGTACACAGATTGCCATTGTTAAACCGATACAACTGCCATATATGCTGAATCTTCAGTTGCTGGTAAGAAAAACACGAGAACATGTAGAAATTATGATATCACCTTACTTATCAACAGGAATGCATGTTGCTTGCCAAATGTCTTGCCTTACAAAATTATTTCAAGCAATACAGTCTTACCCACTTTGAAAGGGCTGGTGAGAGTAACTACTGCGTCTCACATGACAGATGAAATTATTAAAAGCCATTCAAACAGCTACAGCCATTTACACCAAGCACATTAGAGGCATCTAAACCATAGCACAATACTAGGCATCTAAATCTTTACATGCTCTTTGCCTTTTTCTAAACTCAGCTTGAAACCCACAAACCCGTGCATTATCTTCCACTCTCAAGTTTTTGAACTTTCCAAGAAGGGTTCCTGAGCTTTGTGAGAGAATGCAAGTAACAGAAATATGCCAAAGCCAATAATTATATTTCTAAGTTCAAAGTGAACTGAGTCCTTTTCATTAAAGTGGGCTCCCAGACATTTTTAGCTTATGAGGACCATGATTTCATATTTCATATTTCATTTTACATACTTTCACCTTTCTAAGTTCTGCTGCCATACTGCATCTAGCAACCGCTCTCTGGCAGTCTTCCAATCAGTGTTATAATACCTACATCAACATGAACAATGTTATCTCTGTTTTGACATAACTAATTCACACATTCAACAATAAAGAAGTCCAAACAAGAGTAATAAAACTTTTCCCTATCTGACTTCCACTTGTAAAGTATACCAATCCTGATTCTCTCCTACTTCTTTTTTGCATTGACAGATGTCTTTAAGTGCCTTTTGTTTTGTGCAAGAATTTTTCAGTCTAATGTTTCTCATAGCTTTTATTTAGACAGTCTATCATGTGTATCCCTTAATCCAATCCAATGTCTTCTTGTACATTATCATTAACACTAATATTAGATCTAACATTCTTCCTGGTCTAAAACAATGTTCCTATTCTCCTACTTTTCCTCGCCTTATATTCTTAACCTTCTGTCCAAAACTTTTCCATCCACTTACTTTTCGTGTTTCATTTTCCCCGTGGACTCATAGGAACCACTTACTTATGTGTTCTATTTGAGATATAACTAACATTCTGGCAATCCATGTTATCCCCTTTCTCAAATGAATCACCACTCTCCATTCTTTCATTGCCTTTTCAGTCTTCTTTACCATACTAAACATATATTGCATCCCCTCGTCAGTGAAGATATCAATGCAAGGTTCTGCAGGTAATCTTTCTATCAACGTGGAAGAAAACAAATGTATGTAAATGGAGAGATACATTTATGATTCTGTATTTCAAATTTTTCATCATGCATGCATTACTTTAAATTTCTAATCATCTGTACAATCTTTATTCACTACCTTCCTTAAAAAGAGGCATCATATATTCCCATAAACTTCCCCAAGATGTTCACACTTCAGTACTTTAAAAAAATCATACGTTTTTTGTAAATATTTCATACATATTTTCTTATTTCTTTAACATAAAAATGTATTCATCAATGCAAACTAATGAAAAAATAAATAAATCTCACATATAATGTCAACACTAAAATCTAATTATGCCCTAGTATCAAATTAATTCTTCAACTTCAAAATTATTCATAATCACCTCTACCTCAGCTATGAATATCTAAATCTAGAGAATGTGACAACAATATGTCTATGGTACCTTTTACTCAATGAAACAGCCTTAGACATTTCTGAAAACAAACATCTTCAGAATATAGACATGAGTAAAGGCAGAAGGGGTTATGTAAAATTTAAAAAGCATTCTAAACAAGAGTTCATCATCATGCCAAGATGATGAATCATGGTGACATGATACAAGGCAAAGGCATTTAATAAATGCTCATCCTATCATCATGAAATGCAATTATTACAAATTATTTCAACAGGTTTTCCATCTACGTATATTGTCATCCACAAGCATGTGCAAATATCGAAAAAGTAAACAAGCAAGTGATTTTCAAAAACAGTCACAACACTGTAGAGTTCACACTTATTTACCACATGCAGTATTACTCACTGATTTTTCTTCTTCGAGTTGTTTTAGGTGTAGTAGTAGTAGTAGTGGTTGTTGGAGTTGTGATTACAGTGGTGGTGGTTGTAGGTATTTTTGTGGTGGATTTACTAGTAGTAGAAATAGCAGTCGTTGTTGTTGTAGCAGCAGTAGTAGTAGTAGCTGCAGCAGTAGAAGTAGGAGTGTTTGTTGTTGTTGCTGTAGTAGCAGTTGTAGTAGTGGTAACAGCAGCAGTACTAGTTGTAGTCATAGCACTAGTGGTTGAAGGACTTGCAGTTGTGGTGGTGGTAGTAGTTGTTGTGGTTATCAGAGGGGCAGTTGTAGTAGTTGTTAGATGGGCAGTAGTGGTTGTAGTAGGTGGCAAGGCAGTGACAGTGGTTGACATCACTTTCATTGTGGTCATAGTTGTAGTTGCAGGGATATTTGCAGAAGTCACTGTTAAAACTATTGTTAGTCTGGAAGCTGCAGAGGAACTTGCTATTACGGGATTGAGTGAAAATGTGGTAAAACCTGAGAACGATGGGGCTTTTGTTTTGTATTTCATGGTGGGAAACTTATACGAGACAGGCCGTCACAAGATACTACAGCTAGCTTCATGGTGTTAACTGTCAGTGATACCATTATAAAAGGAAAAGAAGTAACTGCACAATAAAATGTACCATTTACAGCATTAGATAAAAGTGGAAATGCTGATAATGAGGATGTGGGATTGAAAACTAGAGATGAAGTTGTTCTTGTTTCAGCAGGGATGACAGTAATTTGATATCCAATCTCACAGATTTATCAACTTGGGTAATCTCAAGGCCAAGAAAGTTGAATATTTCTATCACAGTTGTTTATGATTCACTTTAAAAATCTCAATATGCTATATCACGATAAATGAGTAACACACCAGTTATCAGTGCTATTCTTAAATACTATACAATAGTGCATTACATAACCATAACAGAGATTTCATCACCATAAAATTACTGAATTACTGTTTTTTATTGTTATTAAAGAAAAGGGGCTTGTATACTCACTCCCTATCTCTACAGATCTCTTTAAAATAATGTATTAAAGAAAGTGCTTATGTATGCTAATTATGTCCTTCCCAAAAATTATCACATGCAATTTTCTAATGAACAAATGATTCAGGGCATGGAAAAATTTCTTTACTTGAATTTAAGGTACCTGCAGAGACATCTGCAAATAACCAGTTCCTTTAATGTTTTAGCATAGCATCATCATATTGAGGCCAAACTAAACTAAATCCCTCAATGATGCTAAAGTTCCAAATTCAGTCAGTCAAAATTTTAGGGTAGCCAAACTGCTTAGAGGTAACAGTAAACAAATGTGATGAATAAAGACTCGGGTTACATTTAGTAAACAGTAACACAACCTGTTTAGCTTTTACTCCAAGCCAGCCCAGGATGGCATGACACAATCATAATTACTGCAATGGATTACACAGTGTCAGAGAGATGACAACTTTGTTTTTGTAGTTGCACAGAAGAAAAAATTCTCTATACAAATTCTTACATATGACACAAAAGTCTTGGAAGCATTTGCAGCAAGGTAAATGAACTTTATACCTTCTGGGGTGGCCAGCAAATATCTATGTATCCAAGTACACAAGTCCCTCATTGTCAACAATTACGAAGAGCATATCAAGAAACAGTAATATCCAAATGTTCACTTGCTTAACCCTGTTGGTGCTATGGCATGAAGTGAAGCTTGACAAAGCAGGAAGCTACTGGTGTCAATATCCGCACATAATTCCCTGCTAGAGGTTGCATTCAATGTGCACTGTAATCCCTGTTGATGAGCTACAGATGGCAACCCAAAAAAGAAAACAAAGCACTGGAGCTACATGGAAGCCTCATTAACCCATTGACCACAGTGGATGGCTGCACACTTTCTTTTGGGATCTGACATCAGCAGTGCCTATCGCCACTTTCCTGTCACTGGTACTTAAAATTGGCAGTCTAGGAATTAAAGTAAGTTTTCCTAAACAAAGGATGTTCACCTCTTAACTCAAAATACAAAATCATTGTTTCAGTTGTTTTTGCTGGAAGCAGTAGTTGTTGGGTAGCTACTGCCCAGGGGGTTATAATATCAGCACTACCCTACCTGGGTATTGGAAGGGTTAGTGATGGCTGCATTGCGAGCCAGCTCTTCGGTGGTTGTCAAGTTGCACTCCTATGACCCAAGTAACTGGTAATACAGTATACCTCCCTGGTTGTTGGCTGCCTACCAACTGCTACTTACTTGACTAACTGATATTCTGATTTTCTTTTTTTATTGAAAAATGTTAATGAATTCTGGCAGAATGTCTGTTGGCCTTATTAGAAAAAGCTTTTTATAAGTGTTCATTTATTCTTTAACACTTTGGTTCATAATATGACACCAAGGGCAGTTCTCAGTGGCGTCATTTCTCCGTTGCAAAAAGTGAAAACATTTAGAATTTTCTACTTTTCCATCATAAAAAGACCATGAAATTTCCAAATATGATGCTAAAACTCCACCATATAAAGTCAGATAAAGAAACATTACTTTTCCTATAAAAGTGGGTAAAATCATATTTATCAATAAAGGCTATAAAAATATCATGAGACCTTCAGATCTCTACTAGTGTATCCCATAGCATAATCACATCATCACTGACAGACTATTTTCATGAAATGGTGTCAGAACTATGAATTCTATTGCTTTATATTTGGTAAAAAAAACTCCTGTGCGTTCCAAGTGACTTTTCTGATTCACCCAAAGAGAAAGAAGTCTAAACTCACCATGCAGCTATGGTGTTAATATACGAGCTCTTGTGCACAAAGCATTATTTTCCATGTTCTGTACAGCAAGAGACAACAGTCTGATAATGTTCAAATTACAATAAAATTTGGCCAAGGCTTATCAAAAGTTTTTCACGCTTGGCAAATCCCCTGTCTCCATTATGAAATTTATGAAGTAGTGAATGTTCAAAAGTAAGAAGGAAGTACTGCCAATGACTTGCAAATGATGAAGCAACACCTAGAATAAACTTGAAGAGTCAGGCTTGCTGGTCTTGCACTGTGCCACATTACAAAGAA
>JAUUDY010345506.1:1077-11572 GCA_032361765.1 Panulirus inflatus
TCTTGATTGTGGTTTATTTCGGCTTTATACTTTTTCCATGTTGGATTAAAATGTTTTACACAAGCTTATGATGTTTTATTCATATCTATAAAGAAAAAATGTTCTAAGTAGATAAAGCAAATGAACCTGGGGTGTTGAAATGCATCATTTTTTTCTTTTTCTTATTATTCTGCAAAGTTGACTTGAAAATTAATATATAATCTCAAAATTGTAGCATCATTTCTATGGCAATACCAAAAAAATACTCATCCGCAAAGTTGACTTGAAAATGAAGATATAATCTGAAAATTGCAGCATCAATTCTATGGCAATACCAAAAAATACTGAATCAAATATGATTCAAATATTCAACAAAATTCTAAAGGCTTCTAAGAATTTCATGTTTTGTTTAAATTTAAAGATGCTCCTGCATGGCCAGGGCTACTGCAATCCATGTCAATCTATTCATAAACTAGTAGTATTCTGTCCAGGTGTAAGGTGAAGAGAGCAATTCTCAGCCAGTTTTTGTCAATCAATGAACAATCAGCATAAGCATTGGCATTATTGCCTTAATTCAAAAAAATGTTAAAAAACCCATGAATATGCTGTTCTTGGGAAAGGGGTCTGCATCCAATCATAAAGCTGATACATATTGTGATCTCTGCAATCAATTACCCCAAAGCACTTACTTCCAATTATGTTGCACAAAAAAAGTAAATAACAAAATACAGAAGCAATTAGTTACTATGCATGCAGTTTAGCTTATAAGCAAAAGCAAGCAGGAAAAGCAATGGTGCAACACTAGCTACAAATCTAAAAATATTCAATATACTTAAATACATACATACACACACACACACACACATACAAATATATACATATGTAAGTATGTGTGTGTCTGTGCGCTTTAATGGATTCCATCTGCTCGAGGTTACACCTTTGGTGAGGCTGCATCACTTAGTACAGTTTTGTCAAAAATAGTTCTTGCTGTAAAGGAGTCTACATTTCCACACTACTAAATGTAGCACAGCCTGGGCTTCAAGAGCCTTGAAAAAGGTCTTGGGTAATACTAGGACTTTGTCAAAGAAATTTGGTGTGGGGTAATCATCAATAAATAAAAATGCACAGGAATGTTTGGGATGGAGCAAATTCAAATGATGAGGTATACACAGTGACGGCATCATGTCAATGGGAGGAAGCAGGGCCTATGAAGCGGTCAGCATAAATGGAAAGGTCTATGAGGCATGGTTGTAGATAGGGGACTCTGGTTTCAATGCAATACGAGTGAATAAAGCCAAGTTTTCATCTGTTCATGGAACTACCTTCCTGATGCAGATAATGGCAACATGCATGAAATATATATATCTCATTTTTCATATATTTGCCATTTTCCACATTTCTGAAGGTGCACCGGGAACAGACAACAGTGACTCATGTCCACTCTCTTGCTGTCATTTATAAAGAGACGAAATGAGAGCCTCAAAGACCTTTCCACTGCTTACCATGGCCATTTCACATGCCCTGATTCAATCCACTGACAGCATGTGACACATGTGTACCACATCATTCCTATTCCCTCTAACTAATGCAAGCATTTCATCATCCTGCATCTTCGGGCCCAGATCACTCAATCTTTTTCACTAATTCTTTTTTCTTTTTTAATAAATACCCCAGGAGCAATTTTCATGAAATAGCCCTGGTGTCACTCACAACCTTTCTAAAGGTTCCTGTAGCCCAAAAATGTGCTACTTCCAGCAGCAGGGAAAGAAGTCTCCTTTAGAGTGAGAAGTCCTTTCACAATACAATACTCTCAGTGATGCAGCCTGGCCAAAGGTGATTTTCCACTTGTAGTGTAACCTCTAAAAACAGAGCCCCGTACTACCATAATAAGAATAAAATTTACATTATAGGTGCATGAAAGTTATGACACAAAAATGAAAAAAGTAAGGAAAATTGTAAACCTGCTTACCTAATATAAAGAACAAGAGGCTTTTGCATAACTTAATGTCATGCCAGGAGTAGAATAAATAAAGCTAATGGGCACATAAACTTGCAAAAATTTCTATGCATGATATTAGTCTTTGCTTCATACATATACAATATAAATTTGAGCCATTATTCAGCACTTATGAGTTTCAGCACTTGCAAGGAAATCCATTTTTCCTGATTAAGATGCAACTTCATGCAACTACATGGCCCAAAATTGAATAAATTTCATCATTTCCACAGGTGATAACCATGGTGTAAATATGAAGTTTCAGTAACCACTGTTCTTGATTTGTCCAATCCACAGACAAACACACAGATGGACTGATGGACAAACAAAGTGAAAGGTGGATCCAGCATAATGAAACGGGTAAATTATGTGTAGTAGCAGCACTAAGTCTTAATGGTAAAAAACAACCAAACTTGTCACCTGTAGTTTTGGTGGACTTGCGGTAACTTGAGGAACAATGTTTTCCTTGGCACTATCATTGTCATCTGCTCTCCGACGTAGACCTCGAACACGTGGGGTCAGGCCAAAGTGTGGAATACAAAAGAATTTGCCTCCATATCTTCCCTCGCGATCATAAATATAATTACCTGAAATATGAGAACACATTGATACGCTCTAAGTTCAAAATAGTAAAATATTTCCAAATTAAAACTAACACAGATAAAAGTTATTTCAACATGTCCGACTTGAGCATTATTCCCAAAATAAACAGGAGAAAAAATTGACTGTTTAAATACCTTGTCTCAATAATACAAAATAACATGAGTGAAAAGGGGTTAGGAGAACAATGAAATAGGGGTGCGAGGGTCAGATGGTGGTGGCAGGAGAGAGAGAAATGACCTAGGTGTAACTACAAGATCTTGCTATAAATGCAAGATAAGCATGGAGCATTCACTCCATGAATTATACAGCGTCTTTCTGCTTCCACTTAATTTGTGTAGTTGTTAATTTGAGGTACATCAGGGATTAACAGTCAACCAGTAACAAAGGTTCCCATTCCCATTACTAAAGTGTGCTTTAATAAGCTACTTGCACAAAGTGTGGGACCCCACCCTCAAAATCATCAAGGCAATACTTACTATGGTGTGTAAGTACTAGATACTCTTGCGGCCATACTCTTACATAATATGACCACCAATAGTAAAATGAACATTATCAACTTTCTCCCCAAGTTTGGCACTCCCTGCACAACGCAGTCTGTCCACAGTAATAACTATGTGCTGGGACTTCCTCAGCAGGTGATGGGTAAATCAGGCATCCAACATTATCTGGTAGTGGCATACCACACTGAATCACAGACAACTCTTGAAAGGTTTCAGTAAACCTTTAAGTGTATGTTAAAATTTTTTTGCCTCAAGCAAAACAGTTAATGGGATGAGGGCATCCTCAACGTGCATCCCCGCTCCCCCAAAACACACACACACAAGAGAAAAACCTTTCAAAGGTTTAGCCAATTTCAATAAATGTTTGGGCATGAGGTAAAAGGTCCCCTTAAGGTAATGAAAGAAACTAGGCTCAGCAATTATATCAAGGTTTTACTTTCTATGTGTGCAGACAGGCTTACAGTCCATCTGCATAGGGATAAAGTTAGCTGAGAGAACTGTGCAGTTGCCCAAAGTCAAATGAACAAGGTGAATGATGTCAATCCCAAAGCAAAGAAATATTTTTATGGAGATCACATACTAGCCCTAATTCCTGTGCCTAGCAATTCATTACAGATGCAGTACCATCATCTATTTAGAGGAAAGTGATGGACTGGACCAGTGAACTATATTGGAAACACTCCAGGCATGTGACAGAGAGTTTAGGGCCTATAACCCTATTATAGCTTCATCAACACTTGGGTGAAGAGCATGTTAGAAGAAACTGGGGTGGGAAATCCCCGAGGCTTATGGCAAGAGTAAAGAAAAAAAAAAAAAAAAAAAAAAAAAAAATGCGGACCTAAAATTAATGGATCTATGCCTGTTTTCCTGGCACTACTTCACTGAAGCAGGGGGTAGTGAAGCATATTCACCATTTCCCACGTTAACGAGGTAGCGTTAAGAACAGACGACTGAGCCTTGGAGGGAATATCCTCACTTGGCCTCAGAGAAAGGTGTGGTAATAAGCACAGTCAGACTGAGTGGGCCTACCAGGGTTGGGTAAAATCATTTGGGCAAAGGGAGAAAAGTACGTTAAGAATGACAAAAAGGATTTAAGCATCAGCAACAGATGGGGTAGAAAGGAGGGGAAGATTGTGGAAGAGATGGAGTTCAGGAGGCCTTGGTGTATCTAGGCCTGATCATTCATGATGGAGGTGTGTGTGTGCTTTATTAGATAGAAAGAAGTAAGTTTTATGGGGAAGAATGTGCTGCAAATTGCCTGAACCAAGATATATGAAAGAATCACGGTAAACCATGGAGTGGTCTGTGAGGCTTGCCTGTTGATGGTAGTCTCTGGTTTTAGTACCTTATACATGTGTATTATGTGTGCACATTAAACCACTATTCATTTGTTCTTGATGCTACTTGCTAAACCAGAGAGGAAAAAGTATATAAAAAAAAGTCAGTACAGAGATAACAAATGCTTACCAAGTCTGAGATTAGCTGCACAATAGTCACATTTAAAGCACTGGCGATGAAAGAATTTTCCTTCTGCACTCAGCCTTTCTACCAGATAAACACGATTGCCACAAAAATGGCAAAGGTCAGATCCAGATGTTGGCAATGGCACTGTTGGTCTTGAAGGCTGAAAATAAATAGTTATAACTAATGATGTCTACAAAAAAAGCAATCAAAATTCTCTCAATAAAATGAAAACTTCAGCCCAATATCAGTGAATTCTTTTGCTTTCATCTGAAAAACCAAACCTGCAGAATAAAGAAATTCAGTATCCTCTCACCTGTTTTGGGATCAAAACTTTTTCAGGCTCTTTCTTCTCCAATTTGGAAGACAGTTGAGATGCTAGGTTTGAGACTTTATTTTGTCCCCGCATTCCAGTTTCCAAGGTTGACCCTTCACGCAGCTTCATCTCTAACCTCTTTAAAGATGTATCAATATCTCTATATTTGGCAATTGTTTCTTCATCTTCTCCATTTTCTCTTAATCGTTTTTCTATATTGTGAAACTGTAAACAAAACAAGACCATACAACTAGATAATTGTAATGTCTGTATGGTCATCTCGAGAAATTGAAGAGAGGCTTCCAAATGTCCAGTATACAAAATGAGGAGATCCATGTACAAAACTGATATTACTGACACATTTCTAGATTCAAACTAAAAATGAAAGACATTCTTAAGAATAACCCTAGGATCGTTTTCATGGGTCTCTTACAGCTTTAAGGCTGCAGGGAAACAACGTACTCCTTTGGAATGAAACGTTCCTCAATGAGACTGTGCTTCCTTTCATAATGACAATGATACAAATTTGTCAAAGGTGACTTTTCATTCTGTTCCAAACATTCATCATTTACTCATTGAACAATATTGTAAATTGTATTTTCTAAATACTATTTATAATACATTGGTATTCAGCAGGTTCTTAACTAATGCACTCTAAAGATTCATCTTCCACTCAGGGCATGTTACAGTAAATATGTATTTTCATATTTTATTTTTCAATAGTGTTCTCTCAAGTAGGTTCTTCACTACTTTATGCACTAAAAATATATCACATAACAAATGACAGAAAAATGACTGGTGCATATACAAACAGATAAGGTATCAATGGTTTGAAAAAAAAAAATTAGGCGAATGAAATGGTAACTTGTATTTTTCATACATTCTTTTAACACAATCGTCTTTCAGTAGGATCTTAACTAATGCATGAACTAACATTATAAGCCCATTCAGATTTTGGATAAAACCTTACCAAGCTCCTGGAATCCTAATCACTTCTGTTCAACACATGCATCTTGCATTCTGTGAATGATATGATTAGCTGCTGTCATTATATTTTTCTACACAATTCTCTTCATTAGGTTCTTTCTTTCACATGTTTACTATTTCCTCGTTTGAATCCTTCCTCTGTTAGATCTTCTGGAAAGACTAAAGTTTTGAGTATTATCTGGTCCTTTCTTTCCGCTGTTTACGTAACAATATGAGTGTTATCTAATGCACTTTTTGCCTTGGGTCCCTAATCCCCTATCTATTTGGAAAGCACAATCTGATTTAGGATGAACATTATTGATACCTATCTCATGTTAGATCATTTCCCATATGTATTATTTCTACACAGAGATATGCTTGACTGTCAACAGTCTTTACTTCCTGTAGCACCTCTGATTCTGCTAATATGCAGGCAATAGTATATTTCATTCAGTACATATAAAATATATTATCAAATTGCACCTTACTGTGATTATGAGACATCCATTTCAACATGATGCTGGTTAGCTATGTGTATAATCCTAGTTGATCCAAATTTTATTGGAAGAATACTGGATTTGAGATGATCTCCTTCGTGTCCATCACAGATCACAATAAGCATACATTCTGAGTTGCATTAAGAGTCCTACAGCTTGAAAACCAATTAAAAAATAATAAAAAATGCATATCTAGGGCATAAGAAATAAGGACACAACAGATTTGCCCCAGGCAAGCACAAGGGTGTGTGGGGTTAAGACAGATAAAGCAAATTGAGAAAAATCAATATGGATGATATTTGTAATGGAAAAAAAAAGTTTGAAGAAAAAAGTTTAATCTTTTAGAAAACACTGATGAACAGGTGAAAAAGTGATGACATAATTCTAAATTCATTCTACCTTCACACCAAACGCTGTCCTCAAACATTATATTTCCAATGCGTTCACCTCCTTCCGTATTTCATCATGTAGGGCCCAAGCCTTGCATCCATAAAAAAAAGACAAGTAGTGTACCTTCCTTCACACAAATCCATCTGTGCCATCAGAGACAATTTCTTCTTTCAACAGACTCCACATTGCTCTCAGGATCTTTGCCTCCTCACCCATCCTATGACTCACTCAAGCTCCTATGGTTCCATTTACTGCAAAGTCCATTCATAGCTATCAAAACAACTCCACTTCTGCTAAGTTCTTTCCATTCAGACACACACAAACTAACCTGTCTTTCTCTATTGCTCAACCCAATAACCTTGCTTTTAATCACATTTACTATCCACTTTCTCCAATCACACACACTCCCACTCATAAATGAGTTTATACTGTGTATATATCTCTACATCTCTGACACCCATACCCTCTAGGAATTCGCAAGAGGGTGGCCATGGCAAAAGTGTTTCCATATATTCCTGTCTATGCATGCCTCCCTCGCATACACCTTTCCACGCAATATTTCACCACTTCTCTCCCTCCAGTACTCTTCCACTCTATTTCCCCATGCCAGAAGTGGTCTTCCTCTCACACCAACCCCTTTAATTATATCATACACTTCCTTTGTAAGCTCCCTGTCTCGCATTCTTTCCATGTGCCCAAACCACCTCAAAATATTATGTTTCACCAACTCTACCACACCACAATTCATTCCTTTTCATTCATTCTCTCAAGTACCCATCACTTCTTTTTTCATTCCATCTAGTCATACCACATACTCTTCCAAAATAGCACATTTTCACAGCCTAAATTCTTGAATTCTGTACTCATTCCAAGTCCATGTTTTGAAAGCATAGGTCAGGGGTGGGAGGACTATGCTGTCCCTTCATTATTCTATTGAGGAACTCAATGACTTTTCTATCCTTTCCTGTTCTCTCCCTCCATATCACCAAACTAACTTAAGACAGCTCCCAAATATTTAAATTCTGTCACCACTTACAGTCTTTCTACCCCAATATATTACTCAAGTTTGCCATCAGCACCATAACATCAGAAAAACATCAACTGGCCCATCCCCCCTAGCCCCAGACAACACTGCTGATGTGCTTTCACCAAAACCCTTATATTCACCTCCCTCATTAACCCATCCATACACATATCAAACACCCATGGTGGCAATAAACTCTCCTGGAACCATTCAACCTCATATCTTTGTATTTGCATATGCTCATCTTCCTACTTACACACACACACACACACCTTAATTTCTGAGTAAAAATTCCTCACCTTTTCTAGCTTTTCTCCCTCACCATATATTTGTAACATCTTTCACATAGCAACATTCTCCATTGCCATAAATGCCACATATAATCCTTCAGTCTATCTAAGTATTTCTTGTGCATACTTCAAATCAAAAGCCTGATTTACACATTGTTTACCACTCCTAAAACCACATTGCTCCTTTCCAATCTGATACACAGTGCATGCCACCATGCTCTTAATCATGACTCTCCTATACAACTTACAGGTACACTCAATAAACTTACACCTCTGTAACTTGAACATTCACTTCTGCCCTCAGTCTTTAGGCACTGGCACTATACACATTTTCTACCAATCTTCAGGCATCTCAACATGAGCTATGCTAACCAAAAAACAAAAAAATCACCCATCTCAATTCAACTGCAATGCCATACAATCCAACCACTTTGCCACACTCTAGCTTACACATGGCTTTTATCAACTCCTCTTTTTCCAGCAAACCACTTGCTTTGATTCACTTTGCATAACTCCATGTCCAAAACACACCACATCTCCCATCCTATCACTGAACAATTCAACAATCTTCAAAATACTCACTTTATCTCCTCTTCACCTCATTTCAGCACATCACTCCTTCCCCATTTGCGCTCTTCACTGATGCTCACATTAAATTTCTTCTCTTGTTTTACTTACACTAACGTCCTTCCGAAACATTTCTTATTCTCCCCGATACTCATTCTAACTCTCATTTGCCCTTTTTTATCCCCAGCAACCTACTCTTTACCTCCTGCCACTTTCTTTTGTAAATCTCCTAGTATTCACCTATTTACAGTTAACCCAGGACCTCTTTGTGAAAGGTTGTACATATAGATACTTTTTTGCTTTTCACAGAAATCACCTCTTTAAACTTTAAACCTTTTTCTTTGTAAATAGTTTTAAATAAAAGAATATATCTTTGTACTCCTGAGCAATCCTAGACCTTAATCGGTTTTAAGATCTAATATGCCTGTCAAAAAGTAGCAATCATATTACAGGTACGTAGTAGTTAGTAGGCAGCCACCAACCACGGGGGTATATTACCAGTACTACCCACATGGGTTTCAGGAGGGTTAGTGATGCCTGCATAGTAAGCCAGGACTTCGTTGGTTGTTAGGATGCATTCCTTTGAACCAGGTAGCTGTCTTTGTTTTCTGCATCACCTACATGTGGACTGCTGGCATTCTGTCCACAAACATATAGTCTCTCCTTGTCACACAAAACACCTGACAACACTTAACTTGCATAACTCATTCTTATCAACTCTAGATTTTTCTTGCAGTAAGTGCTATGCACTAGCCCTGCCTTCAAGAATTATGGTAGGAAGAACAGCTAGAGGCAGTAAGTAGGTACATTAGATAGGAGCATTAAGTACAAATGGTGGAAGTATATCTAGAGGTAGTAGGTAGGAACATTAGACAGGATCATTAAGTAGAAATAGTAAGTAGGAGAATTAGGTTGAAGCATTAGTTAAAACTAATAGGTTAGAAAATTAGGTAGACACGGAAGGGAAAGTAGTCAGTAGGAACATTAAGTATGACCTGTTAAGGGTGAGGCACTAAAGGCTAAAAGTTGGCACCGGAATTTACCAGTTATGGAGACTCTTTTGCTGTGGCCACCCTCTTGAGGGAGTTCCTGAAGGGAACAAGCATCAGAGATACAGACAGATAGATAGTTAGACAAAAAAATAAAACTAATATACTTACCTTGTCATCATAAGTATCTCTGTTCCACTTAGGTACTTTTTCCCTTTCTCCATGCACTTCTAAACCAAACTTGTTTTCTTGTATTTTCTTCTCTATAGCTACCATGTTCCAGTCAGATTTCTCAATTTTGCCAATAGCACGTATGAGATCCTAAAAATTTACAAGATATAAGTTACAATGCTAATATCATATCAGTAAAATTTTGCATGCAAATAATTCCTTACCAGCTGTAAAAGTAAACTGCTGAGAGAGGCAACACTGTCTTGTGGTAAAATGTCAGAATACTTGTATTTCACTTCCTAATATCATAATGATAGTTCTATTATCATCATTATCATTATCATAATTTGTTGCTGTCTCCCGCGTTAGCAAGGTAGCACAAGGAAACAAACAAAAGAATGGCCCAACCCACCCACATAAATATGTACATACATACACGTCCACACACGCACATATACATACCTATACATTTCAACATATACACATATATACATACACAGACATACACATATATAAACATGTACATAATTCATACTTGCTCCCCTTATTCATTCCCGTTGCCACCCTGCCACACATGAAATGACACCCCCCTCCCCCGCATGGGCACGAAGTAGCGCTAAGAAAAGACAACAAAGGCCACATTTGTTCACACTCAGTCTCTTGCTGTCATGTATAATGCAGCAAAAACCACAGCTCCCTTTCCACATCCAGGCCCCACAAAACTTTCCATGGTTTACCCCAGACGC
>JAUUDY010345617.1:0-11572 GCA_032361765.1 Panulirus inflatus
AGTTCTGTGAGACAAATGTTGATGGAGCATAGCCGAAATAATGTAAACAGTGTAGTCTATAGAATGTGACAGATGTTTCTTGGGATACACCGTATGGTGGCAGATTTTTCCTGGAACACCCTGTGTTGCTTTTATTTGGGACAGACAGGCAATATCAAACGAGGTAGGAACATACTCTGTCCATCGTTAGATACACTAAGTTGAGCCAAGCCAAATCAGTCTTGTCTAGGTGTGGCGTTAAGGTCAGGTTGGACTCGTCTGACTTTCTGTGACCCTCGTAACCCAGGGCCGGGCTGGTCAGTAACGTTCCTCCTGTCCTGAAATGGCGGACTTGGTAGCTTGTGGCGGGTCAGTGACGTGTTCAAACTGCTGTAAAACAGCGTTATGCCTACGTCCTATTGACGGACCATCACAGAGCTAAATGGAGGTGGTCATGTTTGAATGTTGACAGGTGCCTTCTCTCTAATGTGAATGGCATCTGATGTCTCTCGTCTCCTCTGATCACTACAACTGGTAATGATTTTGGTGTTATTCACTATAATCTCCCCCGTTAATCTCTTTCCATGTTTTTGTTCATGATGTTGTTTGATTCCACCTTCTTTTAAGTGGAATGAGAGGCGGTGGCTCAGGGTGCAGGTTGTATGTCCAATGTAGTTTATGTGGTGGGGTGGTGGCTGCCAGTCCTCAATATTGCATTGGTACTCATGCACCACATCGGTACGATTCAAACTTCCAAAGCGACCTACCATATTGTTCATTACGAGTAAACATGTTTTCGGATTGTTGTAGTATATCATCAGACTGATATCCTTGTCTTCATCAACCGCCTTTCAGTTTTGGCCACAATATCTCGGATGACCTTCTCGCCTTGTCGACATGACGTCGTAAACATGTCACGCTGAGGTTGTGTGTTTACCACAAGATGTTGCTGTGGCATGTTGTTCACAATAGTCTCAAAATCAGTATTTGAGTATCCACTGTTGATTAAGATTTGCCGGACACGTCGAAGTTCTTGGTGTAGAAGTTGCCAAGTTGAGCGCACCTTGATCGCTCTCCTCACGTATGCACGAATGTCACTCCTCTTGTAATTCTGAGCGTATTAAGTTATTTCATTAGTACGTTTTTCCTTAGTTGGTTGGCTTTCTATGAACGTCGTTAACGAAAAATCTTGTCGTTGCACTACATTACATCCAAGAAAGGAATCACACTCACATAAGTGTGGCTGAGGTATGATTATTCCATAATAACTTTACGCATATCGGCGTGGACACTGAGCCTAATGTATGATATACTAACGGAAAAAGTGATCGCATTGCTTGAGGTTAAGCATGTAGTTGACGAGACCACAACAGGAACAAAGATGAAAGCAGACTCAAGGAGAAGATATGATCGTGCAACCTACACAGATATAGAGAATTTCTATGAGAACTTTAAGTGAAAAATCAAGTTCAGTGGTCATGATGTGGGTCATTGTTATGAAAGAACAGCAATATGGGTTTCTTAAGCTACACATACATAGGAAAGGTTATGAAATACTGAGATGTGATTTAATAACTGTGGCAAAAGCTAAAGAGCTCAGGGGTGTACTGTGGAGGAGATATATGAGACACTGCAATCAACCAGCATGACACACTAAGGAATAAGTGTTGCAGGATGAGACGGGGGAGCAGAGAAATCTTTAAAAAAAGAATGTTATTGTTAAGGCAAGAGATAATTCAAATATTTTCCTTGAATTCATCAGGAATCAATTATCAAATAAAGAGCAGCTAATCAGGTTAAGGAATTCGGAAGAAGGAGTTCTGCGGGACAGCCATGAGATATGACAGAAGCTATATGACAAGATCAACAATGTTTCGCCAGTGGAAGACATCATAACCCAAGTATAAGTGACACTGAATAGGAAGAAGGTCTTGGAGAGTTTTGAACTGTCTCGAAAAGACATGAATAGACTTCAAGACCTTGTTACCTGTAAGACTGATGATTCTGATGATTTTTCTCCATACGTGCTGAAGAGTGTGCAGATATGATTGACAAGCCACTCAGAGTGTTCAAAACGTCGCTGGTAGAAGATGAAGAGCTAAAGGAGTGGAAGTGATGCCTATCATTTAGAGCGAGACTGAGAAGTTGGGTTGAGCTACACACTAGTCTTTCTGATACGTTCCGTTTTTAGAATACCAGAAGAAAAAATAATCAGAAAGCAAGTGGACAAATTCAGGTAAAGGTCATACCTAGCCATTTTCTTAAGTCTTTATTGGACAGTTTAGATCAGCTTTAGACAAAAGAAAAAGTTGGATGGATAGTGCTGCCGGCCAGAGAGCATTTGACTCTGTTCTATAGAAAAAGATAGTAAAATGACTGGCTCTTCAGGCAGGAAAAAGGAGACGAATTCGCTTGAGCGAAAGTCATTTTATTTGAAGGGAACAAAGAGCACTTGTCAGAGGAGAATTCTCGAGGTGTGTTGGGGTTGCCATTTACGTACCGCTGAGTTCAATCCTTGAACCACAGCTTTCTCGATCTATGTAAATATTGCCACACGTTTGAGAGTGATGAGGATGCCAGAGTATGACGAAAGTAGAGAGGAGCCTTGTATAGATTCACAAGGGTAGCTAGAAAATCTCGAAAGTTTGTTCTGAGACATGGGTGATGCAATTCAACCCAAGTAAATGCAAATAATTAGGATAGTAAGAGAAGGCCTAGATACGAATATCACACAGCAGGAAATAAGATCCAGGAATCTGTGTGTGAGAGGGACTTGGGAGTCGATATCGTATCAAACCTGTTACAAAGGCCTCACCTTAGAGGAACTATACGAGACAAACTGCCTGCTGGCTATATCAGAATCACACTCAAGTGTATAGATAAGGAAATTATCAGCAAACTGTTCACGGCATATGTTGGACAACACTACAACATGCATCACAAGTTTAGTCACTGCATCTAAAGAAGCACAAAAAAAACTAATAGTGAAGATACACAGGAGAGCAACAATAATGATACCAGATCTAAGGGAGATGAAGTACTGTGAGTGATTAGGGGGTCATAAATTTGTCCACTGTGGAAGAGAGATGAATTTGATCTTTCAAACCAATCTAATAATGTCAACAATCAATCAGTCTTTGAAAGATCGAAGACAATAGAACCCTAGGCCATAACACAAAATTAAGAGGACATGTATCAGAGAAGACGTGAAGAAGAGTTTTTATGATGCTAGAGCAGTGGATGGATGGAATGAGTACTGAAATTGTGGAAAATGATTGTATACAAAGCTAGAGACTGTTCGAGATGATGCATCACGAGTATAAAACCATCTTCCTGTGCAGTAAGGTAATTCCAGATAAGTAATAACACAGGTGCCGGCACATGCTGCCACACACTGTGTGATGTGGGCGTAATGCTTCTGTATTACTGTAACTATTCATCACTTGATGCTCAGTCAAGTTCATACTGTATAAACCATACCATTAACCCTATAAACATCCCTCAAAATCTGCCACCTTGTCTATCTAGATGTAACTCACACATATGCTTATCCAAGGTGTGGAAATATCCACCACACCCTAATCTTAAGATCATATGTGATTAGCTAGTGAATATCATGACTTTCCAGTTCTGTGATATCTGTAATACTTCAGCTGTGTATTTTCAGCCGATTGGTTGTCTATATCCAATAAACCGATATTCATCTATCATTCATAGCGTCATTTACATACATAAAACCAACACAAAATCTTTATTCATACACACTGAATCAGTCTGAGTTCGTCGAGACTAATCAGGTTAATAGGATTGACAGAAATGCGTCAGCTAGAAGATATACCAAGAAAATGGAAAGGAATAAAGGTAGAAAAAGTGAAAAAAACTCATTAATGATAAAGTGTTGTGTTAACAGAACATTCCAGGAGAAGGTAGCGTGCATACAGAGCACGACAAGATGTTGAAAATGTTTGGAAGAAAGTCAAGAAAGGCTAAGAATTAGGATCCAATGGTTGTCGAATTTCAACCCTCACCTTCCCAGTATTGCAGGAGATACTGTCAAGTATGTACAAACAGAAACGTGAGACGTCATCCTGTGTAACCTTCTTCCTGTAACTGGTTGCGACAGACTCAATATGCAGACTTACCGTTCCACGTGGCGATCACCGTCCTCGGTAAGACAAGCTGGAGCTTTGGATTAAGATCAGAAGGCCCAGTTGGTGTCAAGGGTGTCTTGCCCTCGACGCGAATACTGGGGTTAGTGGTAAAGGGCAGATTAACAGCAATGGTGGCACCAGTCGCTCTCGTTGACGTGGCGCTCGGGATTGTAGTGCTGGCGGCTGTAGTTCCAACACTGATAGCAGAGGTGGAGGTGCTGCAGCAAGCGTGAGTGGTCCCGTGCGGCACGCGAGAGCTAGGATCGCTTATGACGGAGGCGGCCGACACTAGGCTACCTGTGGGTTGAGATGGGACCAGTTGGTGGGTGTCATTACATTCACAAGTCATTTACGAGATAAGTATGATCCCGATCAACAATATCTTATACGGAAATATGTGCAATGGATTGGAATTTGATTCCTCTATTGAACTGCCTCATTAAAGGTTATTGTGCGAATATTTGGAGTTACAGTAGGTGATATGGTGGGATGTCAAGGAAGCATAGAGCAGCTTAAGGTAGAGAAACTGCAAAGAAGATAGTTGTGTACACGAGCGACCTCCAAGGATGAAATGCGTGAGTGCAATAGGGCCGAGTAAGCCATGATCCATAGGATAGCTTGCAGGAGAGCTGTGGGATTGTGGAAACAGGAGATGGGATTTATAATCTATAACAATCCATGTAATATGCATCTGCCCAGTAAGGGTCTGACAAAGACCCTTTGTGACTCTGTAATAACCTTTTTGCGCTTCTCCTACACAGGATGGGTGTAGGGTGCACCATAAACTCGCCGCTGACGGCGGCACAGACCAAATCAATATGCAGAGACGGAAGTTTGCAGAGTGGAGGAGGGGAGAGTGCGTGGTCCGCATAGGAGAGAGGAGACATGGTGCTTTTAGGAATGGAGGTAAACTCGTAAGTTGATAATAGCAAATTTTAGGAGAAAAATATGGTCAGTAGACACAAGAAAAGATAGCATTGTGTAGAAGGGACACAAGTTTTGGTGTTGTCGACAAGAAACGTATTTTTCATATACAGTATATCAGTGAATGAAGATGGCTTGTCCACAACACCTGCGCTCTGCCCTCACCACAGTACCACGGGAGACGCTCAGATACATCGTTCTGCCTCGTCTAACACATTGCGGCCAGTTATGGTTATCTTAGACGTTTGCTATCATTTTTTTGTGAATAAGTAAAGGACTTTCCATTTCCTTCAGGTAGATGACCTTCTTACGTGGTTGCTACATCGTGTCTCGTTTGATGTTTATAAAGGCTTATCCATAATGTTAAAATGGTGCTGTGACGCCATTCATATTAGCCTACACAAGCCATTGTTCCTCTTCAACAAGAGTCAACCTACCTGTACTTCAGACATGTTTATGTCCTCTTACCAGGTCCCCTTAACCCCATGGGGTTCGTGTAGTGCCCCTAACTTCCCATCGTTAACTTCACACAACAAACTGATAAGCTGAAGGAAACACTTCAGTAACAATAAGAATTATCTTAACTTTTTTCTTCTTCAACTCAAAACGCTTAGACTACCTACACCAGACCTGATACAATCTATACTCTCCACAAACTGAGCAACGCTTCCT
This sequence comes from Panulirus inflatus, assembly GCA_032361765.1. Taxonomy (NCBI): domain Eukaryota; kingdom Metazoa; phylum Arthropoda; class Malacostraca; order Decapoda; family Palinuridae; genus Panulirus; species Panulirus inflatus. Next base: position 5,727 of record JAUUDY010345617.1, read on the forward strand.
TTGTCTAATCGTATTCCTTTACCTTATAGAAAAAGGAATACTAAAGACAGAGAAATAGAGAGGCTCTGCATTCCCTTTCTTTTACGCTACTTTTACAAAAATGCGTTGAACGCCCTGACCATCCCTACATTCTCCAGCCATCAACCTGGACCTTAAAAGACACTTGTGGATGAAGGTGGTACACCATCCTCGCCACTATCATCCAATGAGAACCGAGATCCCTCGCTCCGGGGACGCAATGTGGCATCACCTGATCATTTACCAATCAGCGAATTCGGCCAGCGAACAAGCTTTGCACAACAGACGAATCAGATCACGAAATCAGATCACCATAGCGAGTACGTGATTGGAAATGACAGTGTAAAATGGGGAGAAAAAAAACAGGATAGGAACTGATGATTGGCCAACACGGTATCTCTGACGAGAGTTATGGCTGCGAGTACATATTCATTCACTTTTTTTTTTTTCATTTTGACTAAAAACCAGCTATTATTACCAAGACATCTAGAACTGTTCAGAAAATAGAATTATCGGCTTGAAAAACTGCAGTCACAGTATACGTGTGTATGACAAATATATTGTTAAGTGCTAAATCGCAGACTTGTATTGTAGGTTGTGAGAAATGGACACAGTGAGTAGTTGTTTTTCTCATATATGTTGGTGATATTGGTGACGATCCGCGCTGTATAACATCAAAATTAGCAGACAATGCTACGCTGCGATGTGAAACTACAACAGATAATGATATAAGCAAATTGATCGACTGGACTCACAGGTGGCAAATGAATTTTTGATATATAGATAATTGCAAAATTTATCCACGTCGGTAATGAAAACGAAAAAAGCAAGATGCAGTATGACTACTGTTGAGGTAAAGAAATCAAACTTAGGTTTAGTATAATCTCTGATACTCTAAATCCAAGTAAGCAGTACAAAGTAGCAGTAGAAATAAAAAAAAGCGAACAAGGTTCTTATACCCATAGTTAGGAGTTCCATACTTAAACATAAAGAAATGATTCTCATTCTGTTCAGTTCACTGATACGTCTCCAACTTCAATAGTGTGTTCAGTATCGGTCACCTAGCTTCAGTAAATGACAGAATAGAAAGAGTAAAGCGAAGTGCACCTAAGATGATTCCCAGACTAACAAATAGATATGTTTAGAGGTTATTAGGTGATCTAACAGAGAAATTTAACATTATCAAAGGGTCTGTTGATTTCGATCTAAGCAAAGGAATGTATACAAAAATATGGGCAAGCGTTTTACTTCGAATGAGGCGAAGCAATTCTTAATTGTAAGTCGTTAACATGATTATGGAATGATTTACCAGTCAGAGTAGCTGAAAGCATCATCAATGAAAAGTTTAAGAATAGACGATAGATATTTCTGATTAAATACACGAATGACACGTAAAGACTCTGACTACAATACCTTCTAGCTTTCTTGTCTTTTCCTTTATCACAAAGAGTTTCTAAAGGACCTACAGGTCTTTTGCTCTTTAATTTCTCTGCATTCCTTTCCTAAGATGCTAGATGACATCATTCTAATGTAAACAAATCTATGAGGATACTATCAGACTTTGTACAGAATCGTACACGCAAGCATTTGTGCTTAATATGCTTCAGTACGTAGATACACATACCACGTACTCAGCGTTCCAGAGAGCACTTGAAAAAGTCAAGCATCTCAAATTACTAACAAAAGTCAAGTCACAGGATATAAATGCCATTGTACCTCAGTGGTAAGAAAACTGGCCGAGAGGCCATGAACGACGGGTAGTGCGTAGCAGTCAAGCCTCAGAGTAGTTAGAAATAACAAGTGGTGTGCTGCTGGGAACAACGTGGCTTCATGAGAGTGGTACAGGGTGTGTATGAGAAATACACAGAGAAAGGGAGGGATTCGAACGTGGCATTATTGGATATTGGAGAAAACGGGTTCAGAGGATGCAAATATATGGTGTGGGAAGAAGGCTAACAGGAGCATTGACGAGTTTTAATCGACAGAATAAGACATGTGTGGTGGTAGGAAACCAGGAATATGAGCGACTGAACGACTCTAAGAGAAAGTGAGTCTGCATCAGTTTTGTGTGATGTCACCATGGCTGCTAAATCTGTTCACGGATTGCTTGATGAGAGAGGTTGATACAATGGTCTTGTAGAGAGGGAAGAGTCTACAGGATGCGGACGGTAGTGGAGCCTGGGAGGTGAGCCAATCGGTGTTTGTGTGTAACATGGCACTGATAACACACTCGAGTAAGAAATTACAGGAGTTGGTGTTTGAGTTTGGGAAATGTGTGAAAAGAGGTGATTGAGAATTGATGTGATTAAAAGAATATGAAGTATATCAGGGCAAGGGAAGAGCAAGACAAGCTGGTATAGCGAGTTAATGTAATTAAAAGTAAGGTTACGAAGTTTAGCAGGATAAGGAGAGAGAGAAAGACAAGCTGGTAATAAGTGTGTGCTTGAACTGAAAGAACATCACACAAACCTTCTCTCCACCAACCAGTGAAGAGCTCTAAGCAGCGATCGGGACGGCCGTGTGGTCCCGAGTGATATCTGCTTCGGATATTCAGTATGAGTGTGCCATGTCTGGAGAGTCTGATAGGATCTGCGAGTGGAAACTTCGCAGGTTCATATCGATTGCCCAGGAGTGTTGCTAACTTCAGTGAATCAACTTCGTGTATTTACTGTGTGCTTCCCAAGGATATCCAGCTTTTGAGAGAATGATTGGCGAGTATTAGGGAAATGAATAAGCGCAGGCAAGTCTTACGGTATTAAAGTCCAGCTCTGCCTTCATGATAGAGAATAAGTTTACTGTAACCAAGAGGCAACACTCAGTGTCGGATAAAGGATTAGATTCTCATGATTGAGGCTATTTTGTTTTAGTAACCATTGTTCTTACCAGTATCATTTTGGGGGATCAATCTAAGACCTTCGGCACTGCATGAACCAATATAGAAAAAAAATAAAGGTCGTATAGAAGGCAGTACTATTAGGCAGGAAAGCTAGAATGGACTTACCAACAAACGCCAACAAAGCCAAATACTGTATCAACGTTTTCCTGTTCCATGTTGGACTGCAGTCTAGTATGGGCTCAGGTAAGTGAATGAACCAAGACCTGTCTGCCATAATAAGATTCATGAAGAGATATGAGGGAGAGACGAGAGAGGAACCACCAGAGAACAAAGGTTTGTAGTAAAAACGAATATCAAAAATTAACGCAACGAGAGGAGGAAGTCAAGACATTTGAAGAATCAAATCAAGGATCACAAAGGGTGTCATGAGAACTTGGGGATCTGAGAAATGTAGTCATTAGATAAAAAAAAGATAGATCATTCAAGTGGAGAGGATTCAGGAGGGACACAATGAAAGTTGAATGCTTTAAAATAACACATAAGGTTTGATGGGTCTTTTTTATAGGTTACAGAGGCTCTGTATCTAGAGGAAAGGACTGCAACACACAGAAGTTACTGATAATAGTTGGGTGTGAGGTGCGGAAGGAGAAATTTCGCTTGCTGATCAACATTGATAGAGAATGATGAGGATTTTTATGTGAAGGAATATACACCCAGAGTCATACAAACAGAGTCAATAGGAAATTAAACGAGGCTTTAGAAAGAATATCATTATTCTGCTATGAGAGGCAGCTTAGCTCACGAAAGGCTTAGAAAAGCACAGAGCATACTGGACCAGTGTTATTTCCCTATTACAGATGTAGATAATTTCTCTTCATTTTCAATCAGCTTTAATCATTTTATTTCTTAAATTCAGTAATAAATTTGATGGTATTAAACTGTAAAGCGGGGGAGGAGAGAATCAATCAACCGATGTAAATTTTCAAACATTCCCCACCCCCACCGCTCAACAATTTAATAACTTCCATCACATTTACCACGAAATTATGAAATTATGATGAGTTACCATTCCAAGAGTGCCTGATCCACACGGCCGGCAACTCGCTTAAGCTCAACATAAGCCAAAAAAAATCACCAATGTTTGCTCATGAATTCATTATCACTCCACACAATATGATAGAGTTACACAGTCAACATTCGTATCGATAATTCCTCACGTACTATGTACATGCAGACCAGAATTCATAAATAAAATGGTTGAAAATATCTATAGTACTAGATCGAAGTTAAAGTACCTTAGATCTTCCACAGGTAACTCTCTCAATTTGGCAAAGGAATCACTTTATATTGTTAACCCCAAGCTTCCTCATGATACCATGAAACTTTTCATTCTGTCCTTTAGCGATGATTCTAATCCAGTGTTCAACCTACTCAAAGCCTTAAATTTGATGTAGCCTTAATTAATACCGATGATATTAAGAATAAATGGTGAAAAACACTCCTAAGAAATTCTGGAGCCGGTGTTTACAGGCAATGTTATCTAAAAGGAAGATTGGTCAGACTTTAACAACATGAATATTGTGAAAGAACAAGATAGGTTCTGATTGTCTTTTTTTATTCACGTTAGCAATAAAGCTCCAGTTAAAATATATAACTCACTGATCAAGGAAAATATCATTTTACCCTCTCTCATCAACAATACACGTAAATATTAGTAATTTCATGTATAAACAGATGTAAACATTAATTTTGTGAATGGCACATTGGCAGGTTCGACAACCAGAAGCCAAACGTATGTGATCGAAACTGGCATATTTCTTCTTTCAGTACATATATCTACTGTACACTGAACTTCTGCCATCAAGTGTATTTTGTCTTGATGTTGTACTGTATGAAAATGCTGGACTTAACGTGTTTAAGTTGTGCTAGGCTCTAGTCACTGACTAAGGTGCACATGAAGACCGGGCCATAATTAGATATAGATAGGTTAATGAAAGGAAAAAACAAGAGATAAGGGAAAGTATTTAAGAATTTTAGAGGAAATAAAAAAACCTGTCTTTTAGAATGTGCCAGGTCATAGTTATTGGGAAAGCAATGAGATGGTAGAGACTTCCAAAGCTTCAAAACGGCCCAAGCTTGAATTGCCAAGTTTGCCGAGTATTGCGTGGTCTAGCAAGTGGTGGAGGGCACACAAGCAGCCAGCTCTCGGGAGCATTAACCTAAGTAATACCTGTAGAGAAGGGAAAGTGAACCAACATTGAGGCATATGGCAAGTTGATCAAGTTTTGAAGTTAGCCTGGGAGAGTTTATAAGTTGGACCGCTTTCGACTCAACTCTGTCAAGAAAGGATGCAGGGTTAGAACCATTCCAGGACCGATCAGGTTTTTGTATAAACGAAGCAACTGTTCAGAGAAAAGAAATTCTGAAATATGATAAAGGATTCTCAGTTTCCTAAAAGCAGACTTAACTATTCCCTGAGGTGGAGTTTTAAGAAAGAGTGGATGTTACAGTAACACCAAGTATGTTCAGAGTCAAGGGGTGCAATTATAGTAGCGTCGAAGAACAGAAAATTTCTAGAATTTTATTATGTTTTATGTTAGGCAGACTGGTAAGGATCTTTATGTTAGACTTAAGCAACATAAATATAGTATAAGAACGGGACAAGAATTAAATGCTTTGTTAAGTCATGTTAATAACTATAATCAATGTATTGACTGGAGTAATGCCAGTTCAGTTATTAACTGTGACTCCTTTACCACGATTTGAAATATATAGTGAAGGTCTATAAAAATTGGATAGCTTTATTACAGCCAAAATTTGTAAACAGTTCCCTTTCTTGTCCTATTATATAAATTTCATGACAGGCATGTTGCCAGATCTGAACACACTAACTCGAACACCACCATCGTGTTTTATTTTCCTGTGGATTTTTGCATATACACATATGTATGATCGAAGTCCATCTCCTCCCTCTTCTGGAACTCCTGAAGAG
>JAUUDY010345728.1:0-11572 GCA_032361765.1 Panulirus inflatus
CTCTCTCTCTCTCTCTCTCTCTCTCTCTCTCTCTCTCTCTCTCTCTCTCTCTCTCTCTCTCTCTCTCTCCTCAACTCGACCAAAGTGCACGGATGTGTTGAAAAGCGTGAATCATCAGACCAGGTTCTAGACAATACAGCAAGTTTATGTTAGCGAATACGCCACACCAAGATATCAAATCTACTCATCCAGTATGATAGTTTTTCCACCAACATACAACTCAATTTCTTATCAGTGTTATAACCAACAATACCAGGCACCCCCACACCCACACCCACACAACCATGTGTACTTGAAGTTACCCTCATCATCATCTTTATCATATCTGCAACATCATCACCACTACCACCACCACTCGAAACTATCTAAACCACCAAACCAACCCCATTGGCCTACATCCCTACACCATCATGTCCTCATCACCATACCCGTCTCCCCTAAAAATGCGTGTCCACAACCACACTAAACAAACTACATCAATACCATCTATCCTACATCATCACGTCCACACTGCACCACCTACACCAAACCAAAAACTGAAAAACCCACACCGCTACACCCAACAAACCATGACAACAATATGCCACTCCGCCTTTAACACAAAAACACCCAATCCACTGCGCCTCACCACCATGTCCACAATATAACGCCCACCTTACCAACATATTCTGCATGACAACCGCAACCATGATAGTGAAATATACATCCATGGCATCACTCGGACTGTCGTAAGATGGTTCGGACATTCTTTGCATAGCTTCACTGCACGTAGAACAACGTTATGTGAAAGCAGACAATAGGCGCGTTCGTAACCTTCTGCTGGAGAGAGGTGCAGGTAGCAGAAATTGCCCTACACACCTTCATTTCACTTACAATGCGACTCACACCCTCATCCGCTTCCACACCTGACCATCTAGAGATTCAGCCACTTGACCAAGTAACATCACCTTATCAAAACAGCTCAACGTTATAAAACTATTATTACAAACCACAAGGACCTGAAACGAGATTCCCTCGCCAAAAAAAGAATTGCGCCGGGTCACCTCATGTCTTACAACACTGGCAGGAGGAGGAGATGGAGTCGTACATGGAAGCGACAGAAAGAATTCATAAAGTACCGAGACTGTGACACTGTGGCCAAGAGTCGACGGTGGCCAGACCAAGTAAAAGAGAACGTTCCCTCCAGTGCTGGAGAACTGACCCGGTCCATCGCATCACCACCTCCACCTCGTCCACAAAATTACTAATAAATCCACACCGTGACCCGTCCCCCCCTCTCCCCTCACCGTGCCCACGCAATAATGCACGTGGCATCTCCCACTGCCAACCCTGGCTGGTACATTAATCTACTAAGTATGCGTGCCTAATGCCTCATCAAGAGCCACCCAACCCACACCACACGAGCCAACTATTCCATGTTAACAATACACAGTGCCAGTCGCCTGCCTCCTCGCTCACCTCCCCACTTCCTCTAGTTCATAATCTTTACGACAACTCAAACAAGAAATGTGTCTCAGTCCTTAGATATACCTAAACTCCTACAAATGTCTCACCTGTTCCGAGAATTACCTTAATCACAAACCTTAATCACAAACATTCTTCTGCATTTAGCTATTATGCAAATCAGGCTCAGGACTGAGTGTGGTTTCCCCTTCGTCTGGCTGAACTTGGCGCTTGACACGTACAGCAGTCAGCCTCTCCCCACCCCACCCTACCACCACTGTGTGTTCGTCAGCGTCATGCATTAAAGTCTCCTGTCATGGCTCCAGGCACGTACAGGCTGTGCATTGCGACGTACGTGGATTTACTTATATGCTTGAGGGCATGTGTGAGTAAGACAGGGAAAAGCCATCAAAAACATACTTGAAGCCAAACTAATACGCAAGCAGCATAGGTTAGTAATACAAAACATCTAGTTATCTAAAAACTAATAATGTTCTTATGACTGACTTTCCCCCCAACAGATAACTCTCATCACCTCGTTAACTCCAAGTATATCAACACGTTGGTCTATATCCAGAGCCGCATGGATTAATCCTCACCCTCACTGCTATCCTACAACCACCACTCAACTATGTCCTCACCAAGTTATCCTCACCACCACTGCCACACCTTCATGTCTACACCATCCCTATCTAAACAACCATGCTCACTCCACCAGCCCTCACCACCATACCTACACCATCACATCCACACCAATGCGTCTTCCTCACCATAACTATACCAGTCTATCAAAACCTACCCACACACTGACATCCACGACACCCACGTTACACAACACCAAGAGCATCACGCCCACACCACCACCATCCCCCACACAACCATACCCACACCAGCACCTCTAACCTACCACACCAGCACCGTGCCAGAACACTCCTCGCCACGCCCAATCCATTGGTCCCCAGGCACCATATCCATAACACAAGGTCCACACCACCACACCCATACTGCAGCGTCTCCATTACCAGACCCATGTTACAACGCCCATAGCAACACTACTACTGTTGTATGGTGGTACTCAACGTTCGTCTCTGTCTGACTTTAAGTGTCTATATAATCCGTGGTGTGAGGGAAGGTATGGGTGTGCTCACATCCTCCCCCTAGGGACAGGTGCAGGAGGAAGACCAGATTACCTGCCTCACAGCTTAACTTCATTTAGAACCTCACTAACACCCTCACCCGCTACCATACATCTGCTAGACACCTGACCATCTCGAATTTACATCACCGTCGTATAGTTGCATTATCGTGTCAGGTCAGTTGAGGATGAATCTCTTAATGTATGATAAGGGAATGTGAAACAAAGTTTGCTCAAAATGTTCTGCTTTCCTCTGTCATGTAGAAGTCCAGCGGTGTTTTGTGTTTGGATGTCAAGCAGATGATTATCGTCAAGAAAGTAGAGCCGTCTATAAACGCGGCAGAAGCAAGATAGAGTCGACGGAGCTGTAGACAAGGGTCATCACAGTGGCTCCACGGTGACCAGACCGAATACTCAAGTGTTCTGTCATGGGCTGGAGAAGTCCTCGGTGGTAGTGGTGGTGGTCTTGAGAGAATCCAGGCGGCAACTAATATGAGAAATGATTACTTCCAGTCTGTATGATAAACTGGTGCTGCAACTTTAGACTGTGACATGTGTATACAAAAGCACTGAAGGGAATCCCCGACTGAATATAATGAACAACTGAAACAAAACTTATCTTCAGTGTTCCAGTGCATCACCTGTCTTCTTGGGAAGAGTAGCCTGGAATACATCGATATATAGATGTAATAACTTGAGCCCTTGAAGCTCTTGATCTTTCTCAAATGATCTACGCTCGAGTCGTCACTTAATTATGCCTGCTGTTGGATGTGGCCAGAGAATGTACGAGTCTGTGGTTTGCACTTTCATTCAGAATCTCTTTTTTGAATGTTTAATGTATCTAGTGCTCATCTTGACTCTGTTTGCTTGCGGATGGGTTTTAACCCCAACAGTAAACATGCATCAGCGCGAGACTTAAGATCCATTCTTATGCCATCCGATTCCCTCACCTTAATTGATACAGTCTCGTTAATAATCGTGGCCTGGAGAACACTGAGAAAGATAATGAGATAGCAGACGGATGGCTGCTTGCAAAGGGGAAACTACCTAATTGGTAGACAACACGGTTTCGGGGAAAGCAGGTCATGCATAGCCAATCTCCTAGACTTTAAAGACTGGGTGAACTCAATGTGAGAGATTAAAGAGAGGGTTGGCCAGATCGGGCTATGTTCTTGGACTGCCGGAAAGCTTTTGACACTGACTCCTTGCAGGCTGATTTAGAAGCTTGAGCTACAGGCAGGGATCAGGGGTAGACTCCTTCAGTGAACAAAAGGGTTTACGGTAGTCGAGGGGAACTGAGGACGACGGGAAGAGGATCATTCCTGTCTTGAGTTTGGATAATCAGTGGTGTGCCACAGATCTCAGTCTTGGCCCACTACTACTAGTCTTCGTAAACGTATGGTCGTGTCGTCGAGCTCAAGAATGAATGACAAAATCCTTAATGTGTCCAAGTATATTCAACTGTCTTTTGCCTTCACCAAGTAGTCCCATTCAGTACAAGCAATGACCCATTGTGGATGGTATCCATCAATATCTGTCACCCCACTTGAGTATATTTTGTTTTTTACCCAAAACAAATGCGAGATGCATCACACTATTCGGCAATGCCTAAATGCGGACAAATGGTTCACCTATTTTGAAAACTAGATTCATCAAAAACATTCTATTTCATTTAGCTATTAGGTCGATCAGGTACATGGACAGTACAGCGCTTCTGTTGGTCTGGATTACCGTGTCTTTGGTACACCACTCATCCCTCACATCACACTCCCGACTGAAGCAGTGTGTTCGTCAGCGTCTTCTATCAGGGCTCTTGACATGGCTCCTCTTAGGTATACACCTTGTCCAGAGACGTACACATACCATTACAGTATATGCTGGTGCGTATCAAGACGTACTCTAATTCACACGGATAACCATATAGTTCATGTATGTAAAATACGGTAGCCAAATATATACAAGAATTCTATCTGTCTAGCGTGGCTTAGTTCCCTCAGATACAACTCTCGTGGCTTCGATAACTCCAAAGATATCAACATGCTGGTCTAAATCTAGAGCCACAAGGACACATCCTCACCACCACCGCTACATCACCACACCCATACACCCGCGTCAACGTGATGTCACCCCTCACTCTCCTCTCCACCATCCCTACACAATCCAGCCATACACCTCGCCAACACCGCTATGCCTAACCCAACCTACCCCATTCACCATGTCTATAACCTAACCTCCATACCATCAGCTTGCACTCTGACGCCCAAACTCCATGCGTAAAGCCATAACACCCATGGCATTATGTGCTCCGTCCTAAGTGTTTTGAGAATCCTTGGTGTTAGAGCGGGTTTGGCCGTCTTCAGATCCTCCTCCCGGGAGGGTGACGCAGGGCAGCAGGATAGATCACCTGCCTCACGGCTTCAGCTGAGTTAGAACCTGACTCACACCCTCACCCTCTGCCATACCTCTGCTGTACAGCCGACTCGTCTGGAGTTTAGATCACTGTCAACCGGCAACATCACCTTGTTCTGTCAGACGCGAGGAAACTTGTTACACAATACGGGGACCTGTGCCGAAACATTTTGCACAAGATGCTTCAGCTCCTCTCTCTCTCTCTCTCTCTCTCTCTCTCTCTCTCTCTCTCTCTCTCTCTCTCTCTCTCTGAGACGTACAATGGTGTTTGTGAGGGAAGGCGATGGTAGGCACATGGTTGAAGAACATACCGGTTTACACAGCGGTAGGAGGAGGTGGAGTCGTCTGTGGAGGCGGCAGGTTGTATTCATGGGTTGATCACATGGTAAGTAGTTCATGAGGGGACTCCCACGCTGACCAGTCCAAGTGCTGGCGAGTGGTTCCCTCGAGGGCTGGACAAGTCACCTGTGGTGGGGTTGGTCCTGATAGGATCCGACATCGGAGATGGAAGACAATCACTTCCAGTCCATGTGCATATTGGGTACCGCAATCCGTGACTGCAACATGTGTGTGTGTGTAGGTGTAATGACAGGACGTAGAGTCTGACTAAAACAAGAGACTGAAATCTGAACTTATATCGGGAATCCAGTGATTCAGCTATGTGTTTAGATGGAGGAATTTGGAATACAGTGATCGCCAAATGTAACGACGCTGTTCCGTTCACAGTGGCCACAGGAGGACGTCTGGAAACTCTTGGTATTATCTCGACTGATCAAGGCTCGTGTTGTCCACTCACTGCGCCGTGAGTCTGGTTGTGGCTAGACGTTTGTATGATGATGTGTTGGCTTACATTTCCTCAGGCCTCTAGCGAGTTCGACGTGTGTGGCTCACATCGTTCTTGAAAGTCCATGTAGCTGGTGACACTCCTTCATTCCAGCAACATACGTGGATCAACGGAATACCCAAGATATGTCTCTTATGGCTGGTGGATTGAGCCCTCAAGCATGATAGTACCAACTCATATTTACGATGATGTGATTTAAGATTCAGGTCAAGGTCCAGGCCATCACATCCGTAAGACGTGCTCAAAGGTCGTTCATGTCACTACGTTCGCTTCAGTGTACCAGGAGCACCAATAGCTTGGTGCCTCACCAAGCGGTCCCTCTCATTACACCATAGGAACCATCCAAACCATGTTATCAGTAAGACACAAAGATATCCACCATCTCCTCTCCTTCCCCTTTTCCTCTGGTTCATTATCTTTATATAAAATATAAATGAGAGATGGAACAAATATACCCAAATGTGTACAAGTGTCCCACCTTTTCTGAGAACGAGCTTAATCTAATGTATTCTACTGCATTTAGCTATTATGCAAATCAGGCTCCAGACTGTACTGTGCCTCCGCCTAGCTGGGTTGGTGCCTCACAGGTATAGCAGCCTCCCCCCCTGCTGCTGCTGCAGTGTGTTCGTCAGCGTCATGTATCAAGTCTCTCGTCACGGCTCTCGCCAGGAACACACACACACACATTCCTCAGCGACAAACATGGAGGCATGTACATAAAACACGTACTTGTATACTGATCACTTTCTACGAACACCATCACGCCCACATCACCACCACCACTCACCATTCCTTACATTATCACCAAATTATAAACCCCATACCACCACAACCAATCTACCACGTCAATATCACCATAGTCATTCCAACACGCCCCCCCTTCACCATAGCCCTGCTCATCGTCTATGGCATAACTACTACTGTAGAAAGTCGTACGAGACATTAATCCTAAGTGTTTGTAAATTTCATGTGGGGGGAGGAGACAGACGCGGGTGTCAGGTCAGATTACCTGCCCACTTTGTCTCAGTTCAGTCAGGAATGAAATCATATACTTACCCAATACCGTATCTCTGCTGGGTACCTAACCACCACCACTGTCGATGTCGTATTTCGTCCGGCCCGCTGAACGTGATGAACCTACCATTAGGAAAGAGTGATCCTCATTAGGGCTTGTGCGAGATCCTTTTGATTCCATCGTCTTGGAAAAGTTCAGTGGTTTGTGCTAGGGAGTGGAACAGATGAATGCAGTCATGAAAGTGGATTCGACCGTCGTACGTGGAGGTGGCAGGTAGAATCTTTGCAACAATAGACCCTCAAGAGGTTTCGACAAGGGTCATAATCACGGTCTTGCCAAAAGCCAATTCATGAGGAACTCTATACAGTGGTAAGGATGAGTGCTGGATTGTGTTCCCTCGGAGACTTCAGTAACGTTCGAGGATGGTGTTGGTGTTGTCTTCAAGAGGATTCAGCAGCTGATGCCGGAAACACTCACTTCCATTCCGCATGCAACTCCAGACTGCAACGCCTGCTTGTAGGAGCACTGATGCGAATTCTATTACCACTATATGACAGAACTCAAGGAGGTCTTGTCTCTGTGGTCCGGTGTATCAACCACGTTCCTGCAGAGTTTGTCTGGAGTAAAGCGATCTCAGAGTCTTGTGACGTACATCCACTACACCTGACTACCACAACAGCAAGCTGGAAACTCTGGGGTCAGCTGACATATATACTCGTGTTGTCTGTCAACGTCAACTGATCCTCCTTTCTGAAGGCTGCACCTTCGTGATCACAGGTTGTGTGCCGTCATGCTCGAGAGTTTAATGTCATGAATTCGTTTAGGTGGCTATTACCTCACCAAGCACTCCATCATCACCACACTACACCATACGGATCATCAGTTACAAGATAACAATAACACACACCAGTAACCGTCATCTCCCCCTCCCCTCCCAGGCTCATTGTAATCTTGGACAACTGAGAAATAGATCACACGATGCGTCTGTACCTAAATGTGTATACAAGACTCGTTTTCCAGGACGAAGCTTCATGAAATACATTGTACTGCATTTAGAAATGATGATGATCAGGCTCCACATGGCACTACGCTTCTGTCTAGTGAGGCTGGTGTCTTACAGGTACAACAGGCATCACCCTTCCTCCCACAACCCATCTCACGACACCACCCGAATCACCACGCCTACCATTACGGCTTTCATCACCATCACACCTACACCATCGGGTCCTCATAATCCAAAACCAACCCACGTCCCTTCATACCTCGTCCACGCCACACCCTATGTAATAATAGTGTTATCATCAGGCAATAACACTACCTTCATTACGTCATACCCACACACCATACCCTCACAACGCAACACACAACCACCTCACCACATTAACACCATACCAACACACCTTGCGGGCACCACCACCACGCCCAATCCTTCACCTCCCTTTCCCAGCGATCACTCCATGACACCCAAACTACAAGCCCCACACTGCAACACCCTCGTCACTATGTCCACGCTACAATGCCTGTGGCATCCCTCTCACTGTCATAACCTGCTGGAACATTAAACTTTGTATAACTTTAACGTCTGTAGAATGTGTTGTGCGAAGAAGGATATGGTCATGTTCATATCCTCCCCCTCCTCCTCCAGGGTACGACAGGCAAGGGCGGCAGGACAGCTCACAGATTCAGGTAGAAAGAGGCATATCCTAACCCTTCACCATATGTTTGCTGGACATATGGCCAACAGAAATTCAAATACAATGTCGAACTGTAACATCACCCTGTCAGGCCAGCTGAATCCAGATGTAATAAAAAAAAAAAGATAGGAGGAACTGAAGTAAGGATCTTATAAGACATAAGACATTTCAAGTCTCATAAGTTTGAAAGAAGTTCAGTGGCGTTTCTTCTAAGAGGTCGAAACAGATGAACGTCGTCAAGAACGAGGATTCTGTAGCAGCGAAAGGTGGAGTCGTCCTCCGTGGAGGCGGCAGATATATCTTATGCAGTTCCGAAATTGCCAAGCTTTCAAGAAAGGTCGTTAATCATGGATTCACCACAAGCTGGATCATGAGGGACACCTCGATGGCCGAGACCAGTGCTGGAAAGTATTCCGTCGAAGCTTGGCTGAGGTCGTTGTTGCTGGTCTGTGGAGGATCCGGCTGCTGATGTGGGAACTTGTCTCCTAGTCTGTGGCTAAACCTGGTGATGTTACACCAGACTGTGACGGTCTGTTTGTTGTACTGCTGATGGGAATCAAGAGTCGGGTTATAACAGGGAACTAAAAGAAAACAGATCTTAGTGTTCTACTGTAAGTGACTGGTGTCACTCAAAGAAAAAAGTGGTGGGGAATACATCGATCTCCTGGAGTCGGTTCTTAACGATCTCCAAGTGTGGTGTCTTGAGTCAGTTCTTAATGACGTCCAGAGGAGGACACACGAAAACCTTACCATTGTTTAAGCCGAACTACGATCGTATTGTCCGCTAACTAGAGCGGGCTTTCTTGACGTGATACTAAGATATTTGGTGTGATGGCGTATGACCTGCATCTACCCAGAGATATCTACATCCATCTATGTCTAATGTGCCTCGTTAGCATTCCGACTCAAAAAACCATCTAGCTGTTGGTAGACAAGACATTCATTGTAACAGATAAGGATAACAGCAAAAACAAAAATCTAATGACCCATGATTTTTCCCCGCTCTTCTTGATTGACTCCTTGAGCACAGCCGATACAACACCTGGTTATGATGGCCTGACATTACATCTGACTATTAAAATTCAGGTCATAGGCCAGAGACCATCATACCCAGAGGTCGTCCATGTCGTGCCCGAGGATCATATGGTCATGCTGAAGGGGAGGATTTAATACATATGTTCAATACATATTTCAATTCTCAATCCTTTGTCATTCTATTTTTTCCACCGACTGTTTGTCGCTGCCCTTCTTTTCCCAATCAATATCCACTGTCATACAGGCTTGAATTACCTGTAAGATATGAATATATGAACTTATATAAAAGAACCGATTCAATGCACATTAATGTACAGATACGGAAATTAAGGTCTGTATAATGGGTATACAGGAGATGGTTGATAATACGAGGAAATAAGATTAAATGATAAAGAGAAATAACGATTAATGGTACAAAAACATACGTTTCGCGAGACAAGCAAGTCAAAAAGGATATACTTGATAACCACGCCTTTGCCATCATCATAAAGCCCAGACCATCACAGCCACGCCCATACCATCACAGCTACGCGCATATAATTCCCATCACACCCATACCATCATTGCCACGCCCATACCACTACAACCGCGCCCATACCACCATCACCAACTTGTCTGTGCCATCACCACCATTACCTCTCTCCCATGATATTCCCACGCCTCCTCCACAATAAACAGACTACCACGCCCCCCCCCCCTTCCTTCCTCACCTGCGGAGGAGGAGGATCTTCATCCAGCGTCTTGGGCACAGGGAAGACGAACACGTTCTTGGCGAGCGTCTTGGGGAGGGAGGTTGGTGGAGGGGACCGTATGAGGTGCTCGTGTACCTCAGAAAGCGACAACACTCCCTCCTGGCTCTGTGAACAAGGTCAAGTTAATGGTGGTAATACACCACCATACACGCTCCAACGCATCAGGCAAAAAAAATTTTTTTTTAAAGTACTTAATCTACGAGCAAATGTAACCAACCCTCTCAAAGAACATGGATAAAGGTTTCATCCAAACCAATGAGACATTAAGCCATTAATATTCTTAACCTGACTTCCTTTGAAGAGGTAAATAATATAACTATGTTATTAGCCATAAATCTTACTATCTAGATACTTTTATGTACAGGAGGGAGAGTTTTGACAAGTATGGCCCTCTGCACTTCCCAATAAACTATTTTCTTTTTCTTCCAAGGTATGAGCAGAGAGCCTCGACCCTGCCAACACCTTTGCCTCTGTAAACTGGTGGGTTAATACAAGGCAAAACTGGAGAGGTACAGTGGTACATCAGAAACAAGTATAGAGGTCAGGGCTGTTAGGTGATGTAATTACATAGGGCAGTTGAGGCCCTAATCAGGACAACTGGGTTGACTGTGGACACGACGGTGTAGTTACCAGTACTTACACAAGTGTATCTATTAATTGATTGAGGGAGGATCTCCTATAGGGGGGCGTGTGGATGAACAGCAGGGTTTGACTGTGGACCGACTGCCGCATCCAGGGTTCGAACCTATCCGCTCGAACATAATCGGCCCGCGAATGCGTCGCTGTCAGGAACGCCAGGAACGCCAACCGATACATCACGTAAGTCCAATAATGACCTTTTAACTGCATACAGTTCATTAAACACACCATACATTAATTAGCCAATATGACAGTTCAGATGCATCATAGCACTAATACCCTTCACAATGGTAAACAAGCCCAACAACTCACTGTCAATAGATGTGTGTCAAAAACGACACCGTTGACTCGATCGACATGTCTCGAAAACACGCAAGTTTCAAAAGGATATGAACGACACACGTTTCCCCTCGTGACCAACGTGTGATAACCACTCGAGCAGGGAGGTGGTCGCGGTGGTATGATGGTTTGATGAGCGAGGATAGTCGTAAGTACTAGCCGGGTAAGATGGGTGTGTCTCTCCCTCCCCCTCCCTCTCCCTGGTCAGTGGCTACCGAAAACCCTACTGCTTGAGAGCGAGAGAGAGAGAGAGAGAGAGAGAGAGAG